>JAOXYA010037507.1:0-25503 GCA_028565675.1 Sorex palustris
CAGGAGTGATTCCTGAGTGCATGAGCCAGGAGTAACCCCTGAGCATCGCCGGGTGTGACCCAAAAAGAAAAAAAAAAAAATTAAAAAAAAAAAAATTCTATTTTAGGGGGCCCGGAACAATAGTAAAGTGGGTAGTGCACTTGCCTTGCCCGAAGCTGGTCCAGGTTCAATCTCATATGGTTCCCTGAGCCTGCCAGGAATGATTCCTGAGTGCAAAGCCAGGAGTTGCCCCTGAGCACTGCTGGGTGTGGCCCCAAAACTAAAAGAAAAAAAATTCCATGGGGGCCAGAACCATAGCACAGCAGGTAGGGCATTTGCTTTGCACGCAGCCTACCCGGGTTTGATCCTCGGGATCTCATATGGATATCCAGTTGGAACTTTATTCATTAAATAAAATGAATAAAGGGGGCAGAGCCTCCCCTCCTCCCCAGCACTGCCAGGAGTGATTCCTGGAGTGCAGAGCCAGGAGTAACCCCTGAGCATCATCAGGTGTGACTCCCCCCCAGAAAAAAAAAACAGAAAAAAAGTTCCATTTTAGGGCTGAGTGTTAGTATAGTCAGTAGGGTGCTTGCCTGGCATATAGCTGACTCAGTTTTGATCCCTGGCACCCTGTGTGGTTCGCAGAGAACCACCAGGAGGGATCCCTGTGTACAGAGCCAGTCTTGAGAACAGCTGCATGTGGCTCCCTAAAAACACAAATCAATAGAATTCCTTTAAAAAAATTGGGTGCCGTATTCAGCAATGCTCGAGGGCTGCTCCTAGCTCTGCACTATATTGGTGGAGATCGGATTCTTCTGTTCATGACAATCAGTAATGAGTCTCCTCCTCTCTGAGTAAAGCTGTTGATAGAGTTACCATACCAGTCTCATACACACACACACACACACACACACACACACACACACACACAATCCAAGCACCCACATATATAACCCTTTATTTGGGATTCATTTCCGGCAACACTCAGCCAACCAGAGGTCATTGCCATGGCTGGAGGATATGGAACTGCTCACACCCTGCGATGCTAGGGGCCACAGGGGCCTCCCAGTGGTGCTTGGGGAGCACCATGCTGGGTGGTGTCAGGCCTCCTCCCCAGTCCTGGCACGGGCACAACTCACTCCCCCAACTGCTGAGCTCCCTCTCCAGCCCTGGCACCAGCAGTGCTCAGATGGGGGCATCAGTTGAGTATCTGAAGAATTGGAGTCCTGCCAGAAAACCTGTAAGGAAAGGAGGGAGGCTGGGACCAGATCCCTCAGGATCTGTAAGGAGAGAAGTGAGGTTGGGACCAGATCCCTTGGGATCTGTAAGGAAAGAAGCAATGTTGGGACTAGTTCCCTCAGGATCTGTATGGAAAAGAGCAAGTTTGGGACCAGATCCCTTGGGATCTGTGAGGACCAGAGCAAGGTTGAGACCAGATCCTCGGGATCTGTAAGGGAAGGAGCGAGGTTGGGACCAGATCCCTCAGGATCTTTAAGGAAAGAAGAGAGGTTGGGACCAGATCCCTCAGGATCTGTAAGAGTTCTCTGGCGGAACTTCCCCAAGAGTTCTCATGGGGAAGCCTCTGAGGCTTTGAGGCAGGAGGGTGAGGAAGGAGAGGTGGACAGGAGGCAGGCAGGCTGGAAAGGAGGCAAAGGCAGGACCCCGCTGAAGGATGTCCAGGGTGGCAGAGGGAACAGGCGCTTGTCTGCCCTGCTCCCCACGCGCATGCGCATGGTGCCCTCGGCCTCAGCCCGCACCGCTCCCTTCCTCCAGGGCCACGACACCCCGGCCTGCCGGGGAGTTTGCACAGGGTGGAGACCAGGGACTGGGGCGTTTTCCTCGGGACTCCCTGGCAGGCTGTCTCCTGGCTGCATGCTGCCAAGGGAGGGCCAGGGATGCCCGGCCGAGATGGAGGACAGCAGGGCGGGCCACAGCCTCCACGCCAGCACGCGACTGGAGGCCAAGCCGACCCAGACACTCCCGCTTGTGCGGCCTGTGGTTCTGAGCACAGGGTGTGACCCCGGGCAGGCACAAAGGGACGTCTGTGCTGTGAGGCTCAAGATCCACCTGGGCCTGGCTTGGCACTTAAGGGAAGAGGGAGCTGGGCCGGGGCCATTGGCAGAGTGAAGGCTCGGGGTGACATGGCCTAGGCTCCGCTTCTTCACCCCCATTCTCATCAGTCTCATCACCCATAAAAGGGAATTTAGTGCAAGGCACTTGTCTGACCTGGGTTTGATCCCCTGCGGCCCATCCAGTCTTCCAAACCCACCAGGAGTGATCACCAAGCACAGAGCCAGGAGTAAGCCCTGGGCACCACCAGGTCTGGCCCCAAACCCAAAAATAAATAAAAGCAACTTATCCCAGGATGCACTGTGCTGACCTACTAACAATGCACCATCTTCCCAGATTCATGAATTTTTAACATCATCCAACAGACACACCTACTGGTGATCATACACCTGTTTGCTTTATAACTTTTAAAATATTGACTCCTTTAATTCCTGTACCAACTCTCTAACAGAGGCGCTATTCTTCCTTCTTTTACCAGAGGAGAAACTGAGGCCCAGCAAGGGCCCGAGTCACCCGGGGAGGAGGGGAAGAGGTACACTTTGAACCCTAGTAGTAGCAATCTGCACTATTTCCCAAAAGGAAGGTGCCCCAAAGGGGGGGGAGGCTTTGACCTTTATTCGGAGTGGGGTTACTTAGGAGTTATTTAGAGTATCGGGATTACTCTCCTAGGAACAGAACTGCACAGTTAGGCTGGAGAGAAAGTACAGCAGGTAGGGCTGTACTCTCTTGCTTTTCACATGGTTGACATATGTTCAATCCCCAGCACCCCATGGTTCCCCAAGTCCTGCTAAGAATGATCCCAGAGCACAGAGTCAGGACTAAGCTCTGAGCCCCATCAGGTGTGACCCCAAAACAAAAAAAAAATTTAGAGAAAAAACAAAACTGTATGGTCTTCCCAGCATGGTCCCTGGGAGAAAGAAAGCCAACTCCACACAAGGAGTCCTTGGAAGGCCCTGGGTAAGAGTGGGGTGAGGGGAAGCAGGACCCCCCCAAAAGAGTCACTCACTGCCCAGTTGTGGGGGCAGCCTTGTTCCCTAGAGGCTGGGGTAGATCTGGAATTCTCTCAGGGTTGACCTGTTCACACCCAGTGGGGTGCTTGGGTCTGCAGGAGGGAAGCCCCTAACCCAGAAGCCTGGGGTTTAGCCAGCCGTGCAGCTTAGCACAGACCCCGAGTGACCAGGACTTTCACCAAGGGCCAGAGGGCGGCAGCCCCGCCAGGCCCCATGCTGAGCCCAGGAGCACACGTGGGACTAGCGGGGAATGCAGGGAGGAGCACATGAGTGTGTGGACATGGCTGGGGCAGTTCTTGAGGGCTCTGAACACCTCACACTTGGGACCCCCACCCAGTGATTCCCTCCTTCTCCCAGCACTCCCTTTCTGGCAGAGACCGCGTGGACCCCTCTGAGCAAACTCAAGCCTCACCCCAGCTGGAGGGCTACAGAATGCAGGCTCCAGCCTGGCCCCTGTGGGCGGGGACAGGCCCTTGGGGCTGGACAGAGCTGCCGCCTGCAGGCGTCTGTGGGCCTGCTGGCCGGATTTGAAAGGTTCCCTTCATGGCCAGCCCTTGATGTGGTCAGCAGCTCCTCCCTGGCCATGCCAGGTCTCTCCCAGCCCAGGGGTTCCTGGGCACCCCTTCCCTCCTGCTCCATGAGAACCCCCATTCTCAGGGTCATCTCAGACTCCCCCCTCCATTTCCAGCCCTCTGAGACTAGGACAGGTTTGGGGGGAAAATCTCAAGGCCCAGTGGAGTGGGCACGGGTAGACACTCCCTAGGCAGACTAGCAGGATAACAGCCTCACAAACTTAAGGGGGGGTCAGGGAGAATCGAATATCTTTTTTCCTGAGGGTACTCTGTTTGACTCTCTGGGACACTGCCCTCTAGGTCAGAGGGATGAAGGCCAAGGGCCGCAGGGACCCCCATGCACTTGGCACCCCCAGGAGCACAGCCTTTTCCTTCCCTTTCCAAGCAGCAGTGTGGTGAGGTCCCTGCCCCGAGCTGACCTTTTCTAGACCGCTACAGCTCATTCTGGGGAGGGGCACCCCTGTCTCCTGTCCTGCCTCCCCCTGCCCCTGACACACTCACCGGCCAGGCCGCTCTGCCAGGCTGGAAGAGAAGGTGGAAATAATTTCCGTTATGTTGGCAACAAACACACATTGGATCTAGCTCAGGCAGGAGAGGTCGGGCAGGGCCTGGCAGCCCCAGTAAGCAGGATGAGGGGCAGGAGCGGGTGGGGTGTGGGCTGGACATGGGGATGGGCACGCGGTGTCCCAAGATCTGGGGGACTCAACTCAGGCCCACTCATCTTCATGCTCTTCCTGCTCCTTTCTTTCCCAATGCTCCTGTGTGAGGAAGTTCTTTCTGTGGCCTGACCACGGTCCCTCCTGCTCTAATGATCTGAGACAAGGTTTGTGATCTTAGTCCTGGGGCCCTTTCCAGTGCCTTGCTTGTGGGGGTCACTCCCTGGGGTTCCTGGAGGAGCAGATGGTGCTGGCACTTTGTTTTCGATGCATGCTGTCATTCCCATTTTTACAGGCCGAGAAACTGAGGCGTGGAGAAGGGGCTGTGCACCCAGCCACAGCAGAGTTGCAGTCTGAGCACTCATTGGCCGGACTGGAGCTTCTCCTAGTTATCACAAGACTTCCCAGTTGTCACGAGACTTCCTCCACAGCTCCTACCCCTTCTTTCTCCCCACTACCCCCAGACCACCCAGGCCCAGGGGAGTCATCCTGTCCACTTCCCCGCCTCTGTTGGGGTGCAGGGAAGCCTCCTGTGTTCTGTGGAGCGCATATGGGCAGAGTTCCGGGGACAGGGAGGGTGGCATAGCCGGGTACTTAAAGGTGTCAGCTGCTGCTGCTGCTTCTTTTTGAGCAAAGACTTTGAGAGTTTAATGTGATAATCTCAAGCTAATTACAGCAAATGGAGGCCCTTGGGCTTGTCCAAAAACAATTATCACAGGCGGAGCCGGGAGGCAGGACAGTGTCCTTCTGGCCACCCGACCTGGGGCCTCCAGCAGGCTGGGAAGGGCCAAGTCTTAGCTTTCTGTTAGTTTTTATTATTTTTCATTAAATTTTTTTACTTGTTAATTTTTTGGGGGGGCCACACCAGGCAATATTCAGGAATAACTCTTGGCAAGGTTCAGGGGACCATGTCGGATGCTGGGGATACAGCCTGGGTCAGCTCCATCCAAGGCGAGCACCTTAACTGCTGTACAGTCTCTCTGGCCTGTGGTTTTCATTTTTATTATCTCAGGGCTTACTCCTGGCTCTGTGCTTAAGGGTCACTCCTGGCAGTGTTTAGTGTTTAGGGGACTATAGTGGGTGCCAGGGATTTGATCACTTTTACCTCTGCACTGTTTCTCTGTCCCCTAGTTTTTAATTTCAGAGGGGCTACACTAATGGTTCTTTGGGTGTCATATAGTGCTGGGAATTGAACTCAGGACCTTGCACATGCTGGGTGTGTGCTCTACCACTTGTGCTATCTCCCAGCTCCTCCTTGCTTTATAACCAGGGGACCCAGTGGTGCTCAGGGGACCATGCAGGGGATCCAGTCAGTACCAGGGATTGAACTCCAGGGTTCCCACATGCAAAGCACATGCTCCAATCCTTTGAGCCATCCTTGGCCACCATCCTTCCTTCCTTCTTTCCTTTTCTTCCCTTCCCCTTCCTTCCTTCCTTCCTTCCTTCCTTCCTTCCTTCCTTCCTTCCTTCCTTCCTCTCTTTCTCTTCTCTCTTTTTTTTTCTTCTTCTCTTTCTTGTGGAAAGAAGGCATTTGTTCTTTTCTCTCTCATTTCTTTTTTTTGGGGGAGGGGCATCACACTAGGCAGCTCTCAGGACTTACTCTTGCTCTGCGTTCAGGGATCACTTCTGTCAGGGTTCAGGGGCCCATATGGGGTGCCAGGAATCAAAACTGCATCGCCGAGTGCAAAGCAAGTGTAGTGCCCACTGATCTCCTGGCTCCCTTCTTTCTCCTCTTTTCTTTGAAGGTAAACCATGGTAGGGACTCCCCACTTAAAGACCTGGACCGTAGGGCCCAGACCTCCCTGCTGACATCTGAGAATTTTCTGTTCTGTGAGGGGATATGGCAAGACTGGCCAGGAGGGGCCTCAGAAATCAACCCAGCATTTTCCTGACCAGAGAACTGAGACCCAGCTCTGATGCTTCATATCCTCCCTGCCCAGAAGGAAACCAATTAGCACCGTGTCTGCTTCTGCGTTCCCAGCGCCTGCCTCATTATTTGGGGATTTATGTCCCTCTCGGTCACCGTGAAGGACAACTGTCCAGCCTTGCAGTCAGGGAGGGTGGCCTGGCCCGGCCCTGAAGGCCAGTCGTGGCAGGAGGTGGTGCCACCCTGCTCGGGGCAGGATGGGGATTTGATTTCAGGGGGATTTGCAACCAGTGGGGAGCCGCCCTGGACACATGGTGGCTCAGGGCTATTTTCGGAGGCAAAAGGCTGGCCCCGAGGGGGGAGGGATCTGGAGGGCTCATTGTAGCCCTTCGTGGGTCTCCCCTCTGCTGGGGAGGGCACCGCGCCGCCATGGTTCCATCCCCCCGAGGTTGGGGATTCTTCACCGTCCTGGATCCCTGGGGCTCCGAATCCCACAGCCCCTGCCGTCGAGGCTGGCCTCAAGAGAAGGAAGCTTCCAGCTGGGCAGGGGTCCATGGCCCTTCGCCTGGGCCCCTTGAGTCCAGGCCTTGTTCCTGGGTCCTGGTGTGATTCAGGTGAGCGGTTAGTCACTGCCTCTAATTTTGTTTTTGTTTTGGGGTCACACCTGGCAGTGCTTAGGGCTTCTTCCTGGCTCTGCACTTAGGAGTCACTCTGGGAGGTGCTCGGGGGACCATCTGGGAGGCCGGGAATTGAACCCAGGATGGGTGTGTGCAAGGCAGTGCCTTTACCGCTGGACTATTGCTCGGGCTGTCTCCAGTCTCGGCGGGGGAGCTTCTGGTTACTGAGCAGTCAGGAAGGTGCTGTGGCCAGCATAAGGCCCAGCCTGAAGGCGGGCTGCACCGGCTTCTGTTCTGGGGGGCAGAAGGGAGAAGCCCTTCCACACTGCTGAGGGGTGAGTTGTCTGAATCTCTCTACCTCTCTGAGGCTCAGTGCCCCTGTCTTGACAGTGGGGACCCCCACGCCTCATTAATCATGTCCATGAGCCAAATTTTCTGCAGAGATGAGTTTCCATCACCCTCTGCCATGTGGGTCATTAGTGAATTGCCTCACTGTTCTCCAGACAAGAAGACTGAAGTTCAGAGAGGGCGAGTCACTGGCCTCAGCTCACACAGCCAGGCAAAGGTACTTGATCCACGCCTTGCACCTACAGTCAAGCTGGCTCAACACCCCCAATCCGGCGTGTGGATTAGTTGACGCTGGTGTGTCAGGCTCCATTCAGGACCAGGGATTCAGGCCATGACAGGGTGAGGCCAGGCAGTGGAGAGGGCTGAGCTGCTGGGCTAGTCTCTGAGGTTTTATTTAGCCCGAGAGTCATTGTCTGTTGGGGTGGGGTGGGAGGGGGCAGGGCCTGAGTCCTTTGTGGGAGGAGTTGGGGTGGGGGGTCCCAGATGGAATGCCAGCTCTGTTCCCAGCGAGAGGTGGTGGTTCCCTTCCTCCACACCCACCTTGACAAGTAAAACATCCCTGGCATTGGGGGCTGGAGAAATAGTCCAGTGGGGAGGGAGGGCACTTGCCTTGCAGGCCGCCCATTCAAGTTTGACCTCCAGCACCCCATATGGTCCCTGAGCACAGAGCCAGGAGTAACCCCTGAGCATCATGGGATGTCCCCTCTTTGTCCCCCGCCAAAAAACATAATCAACCAAAACCGTCTGTGGCATCTTGGGATTGGCTTTTAGAAGCTTGTGAATTAGAATTGAAGGAAAGTTTGGAATCAGCCAGGTGGGGGACCACCCCACCCCTTTCTCCAGGGCTAGGGAGAGCCCTCAAAGGGTTGGAGCACGTGCTCTGTGTGTGGAGGTCCTGCACTCGATCCCTGGCAGGGCCTGGTTTTCCCGCCACAAGGAAGGCCCCTCCACCTCCAAAATTAAAATTAGAAGGGGGCCAGAGACAGAAGGGCCCTTGAGTTGTATGTGTGAGGGCCTGGGTTCATCACCAGCACCTCAAAAAAAATGAACAAAAGAAAAAAGAAATTCACTCTCTCCCCCTTTCCACTTGCGTGACCTCAGGCAGATGAAAAAGCCTCTTGGGATTACTGGGGGGATTAAATGAATTGAGAGAGGTGGGGGTGGCTGGGGTACAGATGGCCCACAGCTGAGGGAGGCTTTTGTCTGGCATTTTGGGGCATGTTATTTCTAGGTAGCTAGGTGAAGCCACGTCCTGGGGTGGCATAAGCTGGCACCTGTGTCCTGCTGAATGATCTTGGGAGAGCCAGTGAGTGTCAACAGACGGTCTGGTGCTTTCAGTTCTAATCACTCTCTTGGGGACCAAAGGCGAAGGCCCAGCCTGTGAGACATTCACAGGGAAGCAGGGCTGGGGGCTGCCCAGACCCTCAACTCTACACAGAGCTCATTCAGTACCGCAGACAGGTTAAGCAGTGAGTAGCATTAATAGAGGTCAGGGTGAGGAGGACCGAGGAGGTGACTTTCCCCCTGGTTCTGTTCTCAGGGAGATCTTGAGAGCCAGAGTTTGTTGAGGAGGTTGGGGCCGCGATAATGAGATGCTTAAAGATGAAGGTTACGATGTAGTTCAGGCCAGGTGGTCACGGTACAAAGAGTGAGGAAGAAGCGCGTGAATCAGAGGCCCAGAAAGTACCCTCTCTGAGCAGAGGTGACCAGGGCAGGGTTTGGGGTAGAAGAAGAATGTTGGGAACCCATGCATGTTGCTTGGGAAGCAGACAGGAGTTGCTTCCTGGAGGAGGTGATTTAGTGGGGAGAAGAGATCTCTGTGAAGGAAGTGGCCCTGCCCAGTGAGATGGCCATGCAAAGGGATGGGCACCAAACCTGGACCTTACAGGGAAGCTCTGTACTGCACACCCCCCACTCCATTCACAAGCTGTGGATTACTGAGACCCGGATGGAATGTGCCCCCGGGAGGCGGTCAGCGCCCCATCCTCGGTATGTCAGAGCAGCGGCCAGAGGGCAACTGTCAGGGCGGGATGACTTCCAAGATCCCTTCCTGGCCCGGAGCAACTGCCACTCTCCACGGACAGACAGACACGGGGTGTGCACTGAGAGGGAGAGAGGGGTGCGGGGACCAGCTTGGAGGGCGGGCACACTGCAGCATGGAGAGGCAGGCCTGGCTCTTGGTCACAGGCGTCCCCTCCCCTGGGGCTACTGGCGTTTCCAACACCGTGCGCCAGCACCATATCCATACCGTGCACACACCTGCAGCTCGTGGCTGACCAGGGTGTCGTTTCTGGCGGATCTACTTTTAGAATGGACCCGGACGCGCCCGTGCCTTCAGCAGCGACTCACTGAGTGTCCCCGAGACAAAGCTGCCCGCTCTGGGCTGGTCCCTGGAGCACCCGCGAGGCCTGGCCCACATGGGGGAGACAGGTGAGTAGCCAGGTGGGGAGATGTGCTCAGCAGGAAAGAGTCACCAGGGGGCTGGGACAAAGAGGAACAGTGGCGGGGGGAAGGGACTGGCGAGGTGACATTGGCGCGGAGGCCAAAGTGACAAGGAAAGAAGGCCGTGAAGGTCAGGGAGCAGTGAGGAGCAAGGGCTGGAGAGGAGCTGGGGGAGAGTTGGGGGAAGTGCTGCGGCATTGGGTGGCAGGCCAGTGCCCAGCCATGGTGGGCGAGGCAGTGCCAGGGTGCCAGGGACGAGGGCACCTGTGCCATAGAAAGCCTGCACAGAAAGGGAACGGGAGGTGGGGGAGCACCTTTGGGCATCTTCTCCAGATGCGTGAGCCATTCTGCGACTCCCCACCCACCCTTTACCAAGCCACGGAATGATGGTCGGGCATTCCCAGGAGGTCGCATGCTCTGCCCCTGTCTCCAGCCCAGCTCCGCTTGGCTTCATGCCACCCACTCCCATCTACCACCGCCAAGGGCTCCTCCCCCCATCAACCAGACCCTGCGAGAAATCAGAAGTGGCCCCCCACTTTCCTTGCAGGCCCCCCCAATTCTCCCAAGCAGGTGCCCTTACGGCTCCCCTGACCGGCAGAATGGTCCCTTGGTGCTGGGGCTCACTTCCTGTGTCCCCAGTCTTTCATTTCCTGCTCTGTAAAGTGGAGTGCACACCCTTCCCGGCAGGGTGGGGTGGACCAAATGTTACCCCTCCTGGCACCTACTGGACACTTCCTGACTCTCAGCTTCCTCCTCCATCCTGAGCTTCGGCCCCAAAGAGGGGCTGATTTGTAAGGGGTGGAGGTCATTTGGGGGTGCTCTGTCCCCAGCTCTAGGAGCCCTGGGAGCTCACGGGCCCTCAAACCTGGTGGCAGATGGGGGGATGATACTCATGGCTCGGCCAGCCCCACTGCCTGCCGGCTGCTGCTCCTCTGGCCAGCGCACCCCTGGCACCTGCCCTGCCCGGCCACCGCCCAGGGGCGGGCTCCGGAGACAGGCTGCCTGGATGGGTCCATGTGCCCAGGTCAACCCGTCTGGCTGCTGGAGGCTGGGGGAGCCCCGCTCCCTCCCGCACGAGCAACTTCCAGGTAGGCATGGATGACCGTACTGTGCCCCCAACCCAGCCCCAATGCCGAGGCGTCATGGGGGTGGCCCCGTGGGCTGTGGGCAGCGCTAAGACCCTCCTCTGCTGGTGTAGAGGAGACACAAGCTCTAACTTCCTGAGACACCCCAGCCAGCCCCCCTCAGCGGCTGTGGGACAGGGTACAGTGGAGGGGTGCACAGAGCTCACCAGCCAGACCTGGACCACCCAAACACAGATCTTGACCTTCCCAGCAGCCCTCCCAGCCCTCCAGCCCCTCCCCACAGCTGGCAGGACTCACCCCCAAACCCGGTCTGTGTCTTAGAAGTGCCGATGGAGGAGCCTCCGGGGTAGGGCTGGGGTTCGGGAGTGGGGGAGTGGATGCAGCTGAAACCCTCAGTAGGGAATCCCAGGTTTGGGGGTGGCAGAGGCATAGGGGTGCCCTGCCCATTCAGAGTGGAAAAGGGGTATACCAAGGCCACCCATGCTTGGAGGCAGCTTCTTCGTGCTGCTGCTGAGGACCCTATGAGGCTAACGGGGCACTGGTGGGAGTGTCATCACCCCAAAGAAGCACCTCTGGGTTGGGTGTGTTCAGAAAAGTGTCCTCGGGGCACCTCCTCCGTTAGAGGTGAGAAGAGAACAGACTAGGGGGTGGGCAGTGGGAGCAGGTGACCACTCCCCTGAATTTCCCCCACCCCCAGGACCATCTCTCCTTCCCTGGGGCTCAAATGTGACTTAGGGGCCCCTCACTCTGGACACGCCCAGCACCCAGAGGTCCCCAGGGAAGGGAATGGAACGGTCTTCTTCCATCCCCTCATGAGGGGACATCAGACTGCCTTGGTGCACCCCAGAACTTCCTGGGGAGGGGCAGGTCTCCAAATCTAGTGCAGACTAGGATGGGAATCCCTAGGCCCTGTCTCCACTGCCCCCAAATCAAGGCTGTGAGAGGACAGCCCCCGCCACTGCCTCTCAGCCACTCTACACACCCCAGTATCCTCCTTGAAGGCTCACAGCATCATACTAAGGCTGAGGGGAGCATCCAAAGGCCGTAGGCACCCCCAGGCAGTTCTCTCCACCCCCACCCACCTTTTCCAGGCCATGGAAATGGTATGGCTAATCTCCCAGCCACCATCTGAGAGGCGGCTGCCCCCAACCCTGCAGTCACCATGAGGGGCTTCGAGGGAGTCAAGAGCCCATCCCGGACCAGACTCCCTACAGATGGGGCGCAAGGGTCCAGGGATGGGCCTGAGGCTCTCAGGACCCCAGGTCCCTTCTGTGGGTCAGGGCCCTGGGCCTCATAGGGTGCAGTGGGCGTTGGTGTGGACAGACATGGGGAAGGTGCTCATGAAGGATTTGGTGAAGAGCCCCCTCAGGCCAGGCCAAAGACTCAGGCAGGCCCAGAACTTTCTTCTCCTGTGAACCTTTTGGCAAAAGCAGCACCTTCCTGAGACCCCCTCCCCAGAGCTGCGTCTAAGATGCCGCCCATTGGGAACCCCTTGATCCCCAAAGCCTGTTCCCACAAGTGTCGTGGAAAGGCAGGCCCCCACAAGTTCTGAGCACCCCACTAACACCCAGGGCTGGGAGGACCATTCGTGGCTCAGCGAGCAGTGATGGAACTGGGACCCAGGGCCAGAGGGTCCCTCCATGCCCCCCATCCCAGCTCTTCCCCAGCTCCCTGTGGTGGGACACCAGGAAGACAGCCAGCCTGGCCTCTAGAAGCCCCCCCAGATCCCCCAGATGCCTGGGTCGAGCCTTGAGGCTGTGAGGGACAGCCCTCTCCTGCATGCTTCCCTTGGCTTCCTGTCCTCACCCAAGGTTCAGTCTGGTTCCCTGCCTTCACACGCCTTCCTCCCGGCCTCTGATTAGGGCCCCCATTCCCCCTGCCTGTGGCCCAACTCCTCCCTGCCTGGCACCCCCAGGAGAGGAGGCTCAGCCTCTGTAACCCCCACCCTACCCAGTGGTTCAGCTCTCAGGGGCTCTCAGGACAGGGCAGCAGAGAGAAGGACTTTGGCTCCTATGTCAGACAAGCGACCGCTTCGGTCCCGCCACAAAAACTCTCCAAGTTTGGGCTCTAATCCCTGGCCGGACTGGAGGTTAATAATAGTGCCCACCTCATGCACGCGGTGAGCTCATGCAGGAACGGGCTTTCAGTATCGAGAAGTGGTGGCCTGGGCAGCTGATGAGTATGGGGGGAGGCGGGACCGGGGGGGAGGGGAAGCTTCTAGAAGCAGCTCTTGCCCCGTGTGCTCGGAAGCCTGGCTCTGGGTTCCCGCTGTGGTCAGAGACCGCGTGAGACCTGGGTCTGTCCAGGCGGGCGGGCGCACGTGAGTCATGCTGGTTCCGGACAGGGGCCGGTGAGGAGGCGCTGACCAGCTGCTGCTGAGCTGGGGACCTTCAGCTTTGTCTGTCCCTCCTGAGTTCTCTGGCCCGGAGGCCGAGTTTCACCGGAGCCGTGGGTCCTGAGGGGACAGCTGGTCAGGCTGGCTCAGGCAGCGCAGGTCACAGCAGGCCCGGCAGCCAGGCTGGGGGGACACAATTAGCCCCGGAATCCAGGCGGGCCTGGGAGCCTGTAGGCTGTATATCACGGAGCTTTAATAGGCCCCTGGCAGATACTTGTCTGCTCTCTCAAGTCACCTCCCCAGACTGCATGTCATAAATTGCTCCGAGGTTTCAAAATCTCCTGCAGGGCGGAGTTTAGGTGCGCTCCTTGGCACGTCAGGAAAAGCCTCATTCCCTGAGACCTCTCCCCCAGAAAATTGGACACCCCTAGTGACCCCTTCCCTCACTCTGCCTCCTGCTGGGAGCTGAAGGGGGTGTATATTGCAAGGTGCTGGGGCTGTAACTTGGGAGGGGGGGGCCTTCTGAGCTGTTGGGGGTCCCCAGTGTAAGCCCTGGATCCCCAGAGATCGTGCCCAGGAGCCCAGCAAGCATTGAAAGGGGTGACCTAGTTTCTGTGCCATACCCCACCCCCGCAAGTGTGGAGGGGTGGGTACAGCCCACCCCAGCAGAAAAGGGTCTCCCTGCTTCCCTTCCTGGTTTACTCATGGCGCCACCTGGAGTCCATTGCTGGTACTGACCCCAAACTCTGGCTGGGTCAAAGACGGGACCTTAAAATCACCTAGGGGGGCCGAGGGTCAGATCCTCAGTGTGTTCATTTTCGGGGACCCATGCAACAGAGATCCAGAGATTCGCTGTCTCCTCACTTATGGAGGCTAGAAGTGCAAGATTTGCATTGGGACTGACTGGGCTCCTTGGGCTGCCCTGACCCCTGCAGTGCTCAGGGTGGGGTTCATGTTGGATTCGTGGCCCACCTCCTCCTGGCTGATCTCCTTTTTCCTGGTGACATCTGCAAGCCCCTCTGTGTCCTCATGAGCCTGCATCCTGAGGGACTGGGGCTCAGAGGATTTGAGAGGGGACACAGTTCATTACATAAGGCCTGTCTCAGATTCTCATGGTCATCCAGCCCCAGAGACACGCACACCCATGTCCCCTCGACAAGGGAGGCAAGTAGCTAATAGAGACAGTTGCAGCAGTGACCCACGGACACCAGGACAGACACAGACCTGCTGAGTCTCTGCACGGGGACATGTGGACATGTGGAAGTTCATAAATTCATAGCCACTGACCCCAGGCCGTGGAGACGAGATAGGGCTGGAGCACGCACTTTGATGCGGGAGGCTCAGAATCCCTCCCTGGCACATCAGGGTCCCCTGTGCATTGATGATGATGATGGTGATGTTGATGATGACGATGACTGACATTCACAGGACACAGGAAGGTGTTTGTAGTATTCTGCTCCTCCGTGTGCTTATGACTCAGACAACATTACTTTTTACCCCATTTTACAAATGTACCAGTGAGGTTCAGATCACCAGTGATCTGAACCACCCAGCTATGACTGAGTCACTGTCCCCATTCCTGGAAGGATCCCACTCTTGTCACCCTGACTTAATAAAGACCCTTTTGCCCCAAACAGTCACAGTCTGAATGCTGGGAGTTCAACATTGTGTGTGTGTGTGTGTGTGTGTGTGTTATGTGTGGTGTATGTATGTACATATTTCAACTCATACAAGAGAAAGAACCTTAGTCATGCCTCCTGCTAATCCTTGTCTTGGGACTCCCTCAGTCTGAAGGATGCCCTGACCTCAGGAGCTGTATTCTGGTGAGGGGGTAAATAGGCCTCACTGTCAGGGAGCCCCCAATCCTGATACAGAGACAGAAAAATATATACCCAGGTTCAGGAAGAAAGTGAAAATGGACAGTTCAGTCAAAGAGGGAGTGAGGTGGGGGCACGGGAATCTCAGGAAAGTGAATTGGAAAGGAGTTGATGTCGTTCTCCAAGGACCAGGATGTGTGTGTGTGTGTGTGTGTGTGTGTGTGCGCGCGCATTTGAATTTGAGTGTGAGTGTGTGCATGAGCGCATGTGTGAGTGTGAATGTCTTTGTGTGTATGAATGAATGTATGAGTACAAGTGTATGAATGTGTGAGTATAAATGTGAGTGAATGAGTGAATCTGAGTATGAGTATGAGTGAATGTATGAATGTGAGTGTGAGTGAGTAAATGTGTGTGAGTGACTGTGTGTGTGTATGTGTGAGTGTGAACATGTCCAAGTGAGTGTGTGTGTACATGTAAACAGCACACAAGGCCACATCTCCCACACCTCATGATGCCAACTGTTGCTGTGGTCTTGGTGGCCGAGTCATTCAGGGGGAGGGGCACTACGCCTCACATGATACCACGCGTGTGGGTGTTGCCAGCCAGGCACTGCGCATGGGGGTTGGGGTTTCCTTTCCTCTTGTCCTGTTCTGTTCAAGGAGCTGTGCCTTCCCGAAATGGACTGACCCAAGCTCAGGCCTCACAGGGTGTGTATGACTCCACTTACCTGGCAGCTCCCGCTCCCCAGGGGCCCCAGTCTCCCTCTCCGAGTGTTGCTTGATCATCTGCCTCCCAGAATGCAGACAGCTGGGACATCTCCCCTGCCTTCCCCCCATGTGGTTTCAAAGACCTCCCCCCAACATGCTCCCCGGAAGCTGGTATCTCGGGTCCTTGTTCCTTCTGTGTTTCTCCACACTCAGCTGTCGTTTGTTGGTCTCTCTCTCTCTGTGCCCAGGTATGAAGCGACCACTGAGCCCCTCTGCCCTGGCCGAGACAGAGACCCCCACATCTGGAGCTGTGGACTGCCCGCCTGAGCCCCCAGAACCGAAGCCCAAGCGGGAGCGGAAGAGGCCGTCGTACACGCTGTGTGACGTGTGCAATATCCAGCTTAACTCGGAGGCTCAGGCGCAGGTGCACTGTGGGGGCCGGGCGCACCAGCGGCGGCTGCGGCAGCTCAGCCTGGGCAAGCCTCCTGCAGGGCCAGGTCAGTGGTCAGAGCTGGGAGGCAGGTATGCACTCTCACCTGCCGGGTCTGGCCCCCCCTGTGGTTCTGAAGTTCCCTGGGAGCCCATTTTGTTGTTGTTGTGGTTTTGATTTGGGGGGCTACACCGGGCGATGCTCGGGATTTACAATATGAGCTCAGGGATCACTCCTGGTGGGCTCGGGGGACTGTATGGGTTGCCGGGGATCAAACTCAGGTCAGTCACATGCAAGGCAAGAGACCTAGCTGCTGTACTGTCTCTGACCCCTGGAAGCCTATTTTGCTTGGTATCTGGACACCCCACCCACTCACCCCACTTCCCATCTCAGTAAGCTCTGAAGGAATTGGAGGGACTTGAAGGTCTGAAGCGCCTCTTGAGGATTCTGGAGTCCGGGGCTCTCCCTAAGAGAACTTCTGGGACCAAGACCCCTAAGCAGCCTTTTTATTTGCCCAGGGGGTCTTCCAGACAAGAACGCTATATAAGGAGTGTCCCAGCACCCACCAGGACCAGGGGGGCTGGACAGGCATCTCCATCCTGCTGGGCTCCTGGCTGGGATCTCTCCTCTCCCGACTGGGGTGACCATGCGGGGCTCTCTGCCAGCACTATGCATTGTGTGGGCAGCTGCTGCCAGGGCTGATTCCTGGCAGAAAATGGGCAAATGCGTCTGTGAGGGTGATGCCAGCTGACATGGGGGCTGCAGGGGAGAGCTGGAGGCAGAGCGCGGGCTGACAGGGAGCCAGGTCCTGTGCGGGCTGACTCAGAGCCAGGTCCTGGGTGGGGAGGCAGGTGGGGTGGGGTTGGGGTGGGCACTTGGGCCTGGCTTTCAGGTAGTCACCTTGCCATGCTCTCTGGAGGGCTGTCTGTTCTTGGGGTCAGTGTTCACAGGCTGGGCCTCTAGAGGACTTGGGTCTGGGGACCACTGCATTCCAAGTTTCCTCCCCACAGACTTGGAGGAGAAAGCATGGTTGTACGGGGGCAGGAGAGGCTCCTGGGGGAGAGGGGTGGTGCTGAGCTTTGGGGAGATGTGGCGGGCCTGAGCCCTGCAAGAGCAGAGGCAGGGAATGCTCTGCTTACATGGTGTGTGTGTGTGCATGTGTGTGTGTGTGTGTGTGTGTGTGTGTGTGTGATTTAAAGAAGCACTTGTGAATTCATCTAATATTTACAGACCACCTGTACAAGCTGTCATTTTAATTATTTATTGCTATTATTTCATGCCATGTATGCCCCACTGTTGCGGGGACACACCGAGTGCTTGGGTGCTTGGGGTGGGGTTGGGCGTGCAGGTGGTGCCAGGGCTGGGATCCAGAGTCTCATTCGTGTAAGGCATGTGCTCCACCACTTGAACCTCAATCCTCTTTGCATTTATTTCCTTCAGCTTTGTTGGGTTGTTGGGACTTTTTTTTTCTTTTTGGGTGACACCCAGCGATGCGCAGGGAATGAATTACTGGCTCTGCACTCAGGAATTATTCCTGATGGTGCTCAGGGGAACCAAATGGGATGCTGGGGATTTAACCTGGGTCAGCCGCATGCAAGGCAAATGCCCTACCTGCTGTACTATCACTCTAGCCCCTACTGGGACTTTTTTTGAGGGGTGGCCACACCTGTCTGTGCTCAGGGCTATTCCCAACTCTGCATTCAGGAGTCCCTTCTGGCAGGCTCAGGGGAACCATAGGAAGAGCCAGGGATCGAACCCAGATTGGCTATATGCAAGGCAAATGCCTCACACACTACTATCTCCCAGGCCCCTTTGGTGGGCAATTATTGGTGCTGAGTATGGATATGGTACCCAGTGTGATAATCAGTGATAGAAATGTACTGCAAAGAAATGAGCACGGGAGAGCCGGTTAACACTTTCATCTCCACACAGAGCTAGGATTAGTTATCACAAGCTGCCATTTTAGTTATTTATTGCCATTATTTTATGTCGTTTTCTATTATAGGGGCACACCAAGAAGGCTCGAAGGGGAGGGCGTGCAGGTGGTGGTAAGACTGGGACCCAGGGCTTCATACATGTAAGGCACATGTTTACAGTTAAATTCTACACAGGGGACAAATGCAGGTTGCAGGCACCTTGCTTGTTGCTGACCCCAGAAGGAGCCTCCAGCACCACACCTGGTCCTTTGAGCACTGCCAGGTTATGCCTGAGGCCAGAGCCAGGAATAACTCCTGAGTACTGCCCGTATGACCCAAAGACCAGAAAGAAAAATCTACTCCAAGAACTTTCAAGTAAATGACAGTGTTGCTTATTTTTGTCACGGCCACACCCGCTCCTGGGTCTGACTCAGAGCAGGGTAGTTTGTACCCTGTGTCCCGTCTCCCCATTGATCATACACCCCGAAACCTCGGAATCCCCAGTCTACAGTTTTGTGTTTACCCGCTCCCGTGCCAAGGTCGCCAGCACTGCAAGACCCAAGCAATGCCATGTACCGACCGGGGTCCTAGCACTGAACCATCAGGGCTCTTAGGCCAGACACTGCTGGGAGCGACCCCCCAGATGGCCCCTTCAGCACCATTTGGGAGGTCCCCCAAGAAGAGCAGGAAGACAGAAGTGAGGAACCAGAAACCAGCTGTCAGAGGGGCCCAACTTCCCTCTCTCAGTGCCCATTCCCCCAATTCTGGGCAGGTCTGGGGTCCTGGGGGCCAGGTCAGCTGCACTCACGGCCAGACTGTGGAATGGGATGTGGGCACTATGGTTGCTGTCATCTGCACTCAGGACCCCGGCACTGAGTCCTGCCCATGCCTGCGTCCAGGGGCTTAGCCTAGGGGCCTGGCTGGTGGAGGGCAGCAGGCAGCACTTGGGAGTTATGGCCGGGCGTGCGGCGTGGGGTCCGGCCTCTTAGAGCTCTGGGGACCCTCAACTTCGGGGCTTCAGCTTGAGACCCTGTTTCCCTGCAGACCTGGTGAACTCTGCCTCTACTAGGAAGGGCTGTGGGGAGGCAGGGGTTCCCGTGTGAGGGTCTCCAGGAGGGACCTGCCCCAAAGGGACAGGGAGGGCTTGTGGGTGCTGCTGACAGTGGGGAGCCATATCCTCTTCCCCAGAGACTTGGGGGATGTGGGGCGCCCTTAGCTCGTTGGGGGTGGGGCTGCAGGGCCCAGTCCTGCCTTTGGCTCCCTCTCCAGAGCCCTCCGGAGCTGCCGCTTTTGATTAAAGACTGTGGGCTGGCTGCTTGGCAGGGACTCCAAGGGAGGAGATGGGGATGCATCCCTCTCCGAGCAGGAATCCTCACCCTGGGGTCAGCAGCTCCTTACTTAGCACCCCCCAGTCGCTGTTCCTTGGACATGGTAGGGGAGGGGGTGGGGGCGGGGAGACAGGTCCCAGAACCCTGCCCTGGGAGGCCCCATGACCTGGTGGGGACCAACCTCACTCCAGCAACTGAGGACTAAGGTGGCTTCTGGACCATCTACAGGAAGTGAGGGTGGCTCAGCCTTCCCCTCCAGCCTCAGCTTCCCCCTCCAGCCTCAGCAGGGGACAGGTCAGCATAGGGCAGGGCACAGGATTCAGGGCTCAGGGCAGGACCACAGGGCAGGGGCACAGGGCACAAGGCATAGGAAACAGAGCACAGGGCACAGGGTTCAAGACAGGGGTCCAGGGTATAGAGCAGGGCTCAGGGCACATGGCGTTGCTCAGGGGACCATATAGGATTTGGGGTAGCCGTGTGCAAAGCAAATGCCCTCCCTGCTGTGCTATTGCTCCCGCCCAGCTTTGGCTTTTAGTACAAGAACACCTGGGGTGGCACTAGAGGTCCTTGTTCCTCTGGGGCAGGGCATGGGGATCACAGGGACAGGGAGAGGCTGTCCCCGTGTCCTGTGCCCAAGGCCCCTGCTAGGCTCAGCTGCATCTCTGACCAGTCCCTCCGTCTCCACTCTAGGCCTGGAGATCAAAGACTGTGCAGGTCATGTCTGAGCCGCCGGCTTGATGAGTGCTGGTGCCCCACCCCAGATGGGCCCATCAGGAGACCCCAAAGCCCTGCAGGTGCTCCCCCAGCTCCAATGCCTCCCTGGGCTGCTGGCCCCGCTCAGCACCCCAACCTTCCTGACACTTCTGAGAAGTGCGTGCCCCGCAAGGCGTGACCAGTGCCTCCTGCTGCCAAGGACAGAGGGGAGAAGTCTGTACCCCTCACCCCCTGACCAGAGGCAGCCGCCCCCTCCCAGGGACCACTCTGGGGAGCATGGGGGGGGGTCAGCGGAAGACAAAGCTTCAGTCTGTGTCTGGGCAGGTTAATTAGCTCGGGGCTTGAGGCTTGAGTTTCCTTCCTCTTCCCCCCTGAGCCTCTTCCTATCAAACCTGTTTTCAGGCCCGGCTGCTGCCAACCCCTCCCCAGCTCTTCTCTCAGGGTTCTGGCTGCTCCCGAGATTACAGGTTATTGTCTGCTGGAGACAGGATGTTGGGGGGGGTTGAGGGGGGCAGCACGGGGATGGGGTTGGAATGTGAGACTGGATCCTGGGAGGGGCAGCCCCCCTTGCTCCTCTCCCCCTTCCCATCCCCCTTCGGGTCACCAGGTACAGGAAGGGGAGTAGGGGGACAGAGACTTTAGGAAGAGGAGGGGGGGAGAGGGAACAAACTGGGCTGGGGGGAGGGGCTCAGGTGGTCTCACCGCGCCCCCCTGCACTGCCCAGGTAATCCTGGCCCAGGCACCAGGAAACACCTCTCGGAGCCTCAGTTTACCCTTTAGCAAAAGGAGGGTGCTCTAACGGAAACTGCCTGGAAACAGCAGGACTGTTCTGGCAAGCAGAGAAGGGACTCTGGGGCTCCTCCTTGCCTGAGGCTGGGGGTCCCCGGGGCAGGGGTGGGCAGGGCAGGAGAGATCTTCTTTCAGTACAAAAGGCACTAGGCAGGGATTGCAGGGGGAGGGGGGGTGAGAGATGGACACCCCAGTGCAGTCCCTGATGCTCCCTTACACCTTGTCTTTCTGGTGGGTGAGGGGACGTGTCCTGTGCTGTCTGCCTCGGGGTGGGGGGGGGTGGGAGGGTGTGGGGCACAGTAGGCCCCTTCCCGGCAGAGAGGCTGCCTGAGCCGCTCCCCCTCTCCTCCCTCCAGCCCGCCCCCCCTGCCCTGCACTCCCTCACCCCTTCCTCTGTCACTCAGGCTGCATTTCCTTGTCCTCACTCGGCACTCAGCGCTCAGGGGTGCCTCCAAAGACAGAGAATGCTCTTGGGTGAGTACTGGGGACCCCGAGCCTCTCCCCTCTTTTTCTTGCTATTGTTTCCCCTCCCTTACCCCCTTCTCCCCATCAGTTGTCTGTCCAGAGACTCCTGCAGCCCTGAGATTTGTGGTAGCTTCTCCCAGGGCCCCAGAGGTGGTGGCTGGGCACTGTGTGTGGGGGGGGGTCCATGCTGAGGAAGTGAGGCGCTCTGTGATTAGGGGTAAGATAGAAGAGTTGGGGGGGCACTCCAGGCTGAAGAGGGAGCAGGAAGGGGGATGGCAGAAATTGAGGTGGGGGTCACCACCTGCTGCCTTTTCCCTGGAATCAGCAGCTTTCTCCAGGCTTGTCACCTGGCTCAAGTCGCCACACCTAGGGGTGCCTGGCCGTTTAAGGGGTATTTGGGGGAGCCCTGTCCAGGGAAGGCCTAGAGTAGTGCTAGGGCAGGGGCTGCTGTTTATTCCCCCTCAGGAGTGGAGCGGCCGAGCAGGACTTTGGAACATGAGCTAGACGTGGCTTGGGTGGTCTGCGGAAGGTGGGGGTGAACCCCCAGTCCCCGCGTCCTCTGCTGTCAGTCAAGGTGTCCTTTGGGGCATCAGCCATGAGGGACACTGGCACTGAGGCCGTGCACCCACTCCTCTGTCCTATGACTGAGGAGAAAGACTCAGGGTTCAGTGAAGAGCTTTTGTGTCTGTCAAGGCCATTTGGTTCTGGGGGGCGCTTGCAGCTCTGGATAAAGGTGCACCTGGGGGTCATTAGGTGGCCGCTTCCTGTCCCTGGGCGGGCGTGTGCGGGAGCCTGCCTGGGGCTCTGTGTGGTCTGTGCATGCCCATGCACGCAGGGCTTTGCAGATGAGCCTGTCGGCGCCTGCTTGCGTGTATGTGGGGCCTCCGGCCACCTCTACCTCTCCGCCAGGGTGGCAGCCTGCCTGAAGGGGCCCCTCCCCAGCCCTTTGTGCCCACCGTGGCCCTGGCACTGCCGCTGTGAAAACTTGCGAGCCTTGGCTCCTGGGCCTGCTGGTCTCTGTGCGGGTCTTGTGGAGCTGGGGTGGGGGTGGCAGGGAATCCCTGTGTCCTGTGTGTGTCTGTCCCAGTGATGGTCCTGTACTTCCACATCCTCTCCCTGGGGGGCTTCCTGGGGGAGGTGATTTCTTGAGACACCTGCTGTGCTCATGAGCCTCTCTTGGGCCCTGGCGCCGCCGTATTTCTTGGCTAATCAGGTTTGTTCATATTTGTTTTTGTTTGAGGGACTCACCTGGCTGTGCTCAGGGCTTATTTCCCATTCTGCACTCAGGAATCGCTCCTAATGGTGTTCAGGGGACCATATGTGGTGCCAGGGATCAAATCCCACTTGGCCACATGCAAGGCAAATGCCCTCCCCAGGTTAGTGTGTGTTTGATGGAGGCACCAACCTACCCTCTTTGTTCTCTCTGTCTCTGTCTCTCTCTCCTTTTAGGCATTATGGTTGGCAATATAGGTATTTGAGGTCCAGTGAGCCGCATGCCCCAGGGTGGGTGAGGGACAGGCCAGGGTGACCAGTTGCAAAAGGCCATCTGCTGCTCAGGCTTTGTCTGTGGGAGCCTGGGGTCTGAGCCCTAGCATCTCAGGGTTTCCTGCACGCTGCAGAGGGGACCTCCAGGCACTGAGCTGGGGAGAGTACCCCAAACCAGCTGGACGAGAGATGCCTCTGGAAGCCTCCAGGCCTGCCGGGGAATTCTAGGCTTGGCAAACGAGCATGCAGTCCTGGAGTGAGAGCCCGTGGTGACACCTGTGTCATCCCGTGGCCCCACAGGTCAGAGTTCACAGTGAGTGTCAGAGGGGGTGAGGACAGCAGAGAACAGCTCCAGGAAGATTGTTGGGTGGCGCGGAGGTGGACGGTTCCCAGTAGACATGGGGGGCCCCAGCCTGAGATCACCCTGTGCTCTAGGCCGTGCATGGGAGGGAAGCACCCCTGGGTGAGAGGGCTGGGTGCTGACTAGACGGAAAGGCGGGGGTCCCCCGCTTCCTGCCCTGCCCCCTCCTCTCTGGCCAGTAGCCCTTCACAGGAGGAAACTGAGACTCAGGCCCAGAGGGTTCAGTTTCAGGGCCTTGGAGTTCACTGCACCTGGTGCTAGTGGGGCCTCTGGCACTGAGTCTGGGAATATTGGGGTGCTGCTTCCCACTCTCCCCCTGAAGGCACTCCCCACAGACCACATGAGGACGAGGACGGGGCTCAGCCTCTCCACCCCCCTTCCCGCACCTTTGAACACTGATCTCTTACCCCTAGGGCTCAGGCCCCCAACAGGGCTGCAGCTGCCTGTCCCCTCCCCTGGGCAGGTCACTAACCCCTGCTCACCCCACAACTCCTCTGTTGGTATTTTGTCCTATTTAGGGGTCATACAAGGTGGTGCTCAGGGCCTCTTCCTGGCTTTGAGCTCAGGGATCACTTCTGATAGGGCTCAGAGGACCATATGGGGTGCCTGGGACGGAACCCACAGTGCCCTAGCTCAGGCACTGGGTTCCTGTTCCCAGCCCCTCACCTGTGAGCCCCCCTGCAGTGGAGGACACAGGTGGCACTGAAAGAAAAGCCTCTGCGCTTCCCTCTGCCTCTTGTCCCGGGACCTTCTCCCCTGCTCAGCAATGCCCAGATTCGGTCCCGGAGGGACTGGCAGGGCAGGACCAACCCTTTGCGCAATTACTAGTGGCTCGGTCAGCCCGAGACGCAGCCAGAGTGTCCACCATGCAAGATGGTGACTCTGGTGGCTCCTTGAGTGTGACTGGGGCTGGCGGTTGGCCCAGAGGTTGCAGCCAGGGCCACATGTCTGCAGGGGCAGTACTGGGGGGCTTCGTGGGACCCACGTGGGTGCCTTCCCCGATCGCCCCCCACAGGAAGTTCCCATTTTTCTCCCTTCCTTCCTTCTTTCCATCCTTCCATCATCTATCCTTCCTTCCTTCCTTCCTTCCTTCCTTCCTTCCTTCCTTCCTTCCTTCCTTTCTTCTTTCCTTCCCAGTTCCTTGTCCTGGCTGGGTGCACAAAGCCCCGGCCTCTTCCTGGGGCCAGTGGAAGGCGGCCCCAGACCCACACTTAGAGCATCTGGGTTTCCCTTGAGATCCCCAAAGAACAGAGCCCACCATCCTGGGCTGGGTGAGGTTTCCAGGTGTCTCTGCTCTCGGGGACCCCTAAGTTGTGCCTAAGTGGTCCAAGAAAACAAAGTGCAGATGCCACCTCCAGGCCCACAGAATTGTTTGAGCCATACTCCACCCACCCAGCTGGCTTCTCACAGGTGTGTGTTGTGGGGGGAACCAATGTTTTGTTTTTGGTGCCACACCCAGGCTTACTCCTGGCTCTGCACTCAGGGATTACTCCTAGCAGTGCTTGGGGGACCATATGGGATGCCAGGGATCAAATCCGGGTCAGCCATGTGCAAGGCCAGCACCTTCCTGCCTGCCGTACTATTACTCCAGCCCCAGGTGCCCATCTTTTTATTTATTTATTTTTGCTTTTTGGTTCACACCTGGTGATGCTCAGGGGTAACTACTGGCTCTGCTCTCAGGAATTACTCCTGGTGCTGCTTGGAGGACCATATGGGATGCTGGAAATAGAACCCAGGTCGGCCGCATGCAAGGCAAAAACCCTACCCACTGTGCTATCTCTTCAGCCCTGACTTGTGAGAATCTTGAAAGAAGAGATGGGCAGGAGGTAACAGGGGTAGAGGCCAAGGGCCTTAGTACATAGTACTGTAGAAGTGTAGGATATGTATAAATCTAAACCACAGAGACAATGATGCTGTAAGCATGAAATCCAGTCTATACTGCTAAGTTGAAAAATGTGCCTATTAAGGAGGCAGGATGGGGAGTGGGAATCTGGGGACATTGGTGTAAAAAAGTTGGCACTGGTGGTAGGATTGGTATTGGACCATTATATGCCTGAAACTCAACTATGAATAAATATATATACCATAGGACCTTAATATTTCCCAAAAAGTAACAAATGTTTTTGAAAAGAAAGAAAGAAAGAAAGAAAGAAAGAAAGAAAGAAAGAAAGAGAAAGAGAGAAAGAAAAGAACAAAGGAGACCAGAGAGATAGAACAGGGACTGTTCTTGCCTTGCATGTAGTTAATCCTGGTTTGATCCCTGGCACTGCATATTATCTTTTGAAGATTTCCAGAAGTGACCCCTGAGCATAGGCATAAGTCCTGATCTATAATGGTGTAGCCTACAAACTAAAAACAAGCAAATCAAAAGTGAAGATATCATTTCAAATCATCAAACGACTCAAAGGTTTTGACTATTTTGTAGTGCAGAAAATCTTGCTTCAATTTGTAGACTTATTTTTTTAAAATTTTGAAATATTATTTCAGTTTTGATCCTTGAGATAATAGTA
>JAOXYA010037529.1:0-12716 GCA_028565675.1 Sorex palustris
TGGCTTCAGAGGATTATATCTTGCCATTAGCTGTTTATGACAGGAAAAGTTATAAGCCTTTGTGTTTTCTATTCTGTGAATTGAAGTAATATCAATATCACACCATGGTTGATAAGTAATGTAATATCTTGGGCATTTCCCATTCCATATGTATTTTCCTTCTATTTTCCACTCCCGTTCTCCCTGTCCTTGAACCAACTAGATTTTTATACCACTTCTATCCAATTGTATTTCCCACTAATGTAACTTAATTCCTGATCCTGGAAAAAATAGCAGAGGAAGAACAGGCCAGTGACAAATTATACCTGAAATATAAATATTTGAGTCAAAAGTAATTTTTATTTCTACAATACTCATTATACCTTAGACCAACAGGGTACTTTGGTGGGAAGGGGGATGAATACTGGTGTCTCTAGAGACCAGACACAAAAATGGGGAGCACCAGATGTCTGGAAAGCTAAACAGGGATCTAAGGTGTAGCACCTGGTGCTTGGGACTATGGAGCAACATGGAAGGAAGCATATTCCTCAATTTTGACATCAATTTATTTTCTCTGCTCTATCCTTTTTTTGAAGAATTTATTCTCCCCCAATACATACGATGCCATTTCTGTGATGTATCAGTTGATGAAGTCTGTACAGGGCTCAAGAAAAGCATTTACACTGCTTTATACAACTGCTAAGAATTAGACTTCTTATCATGAGCTTCTCTATGGTTTTGTTTCTTATCTTCCTAGCTACTGAGCTTTGACCATAAGTATCCTAAAGTTCAACATTGCTTGAAAACTATTTTTGCATGTTGAAAATTTAGAGGGGGAAATGTTTACTGTTGCAGGACTTATTTAATGTTGCATTCTTACTGTTATTTAAAAACAATTATGGAAATATTATACTTTGTGGATCCTTTCTTCTCCTTCCTTCTCTGCTTCATTGTCCTATTGCTCTGCACTTTTTAAATTTTTATTTCTTCCTTCCCTGCTTTATTGTCCTATTCTTCTGAACGTTAAAGTCCATAGTATCCTAGGATTTGGTATATAAACCTGTGACTCTAAAATTTATATTACCAGCTTTGATCTCTGCCTCATATATCATGCTAGTAAATGTGACCCTTTCTTTGTCATCTCATTAGAAATCTAACGGGTATCTTACCACTTTTCTGGAAACTGGATGAAATATAATTAGAAATTATTTGACATGAACCACCAAAATAGAATCCAAATCCCTTTTCTTGAAAATTAACTGACTTTAGTGAGTTACTTCTAAAGAATAAAATGCAGAGACCAAAGAGCTTGTTCAGAAGTTGAGGAACATGCCTAGCATTCTGCTGACCTTGGTTCAAATCCCCAGCACTACATGAGGTCCCCTGAGCTCTGCCTGGGCATAGAGTCAGGAATAGCCCATGAGCACCGCCAAATATGACCTCAACACCTTCCACCAAAAAAAAAAAGAATAAAATGCAGTAGAAATGAAGTTGTGATTTCTGAGAAATACTTAAAAAAATCACAAGTAAATTAAAATGTTCTGCCAGTCTGGTCTCTGAAGACACCAATACCAGAGCTCTGTTTTGACATGTAAGTCTGTCTGCCTCTAATTGTCATATTGCTTATGCTGTACTCAGTCTCAAAACGACTCAGAAATCAAGATGCATGGGGGCCCCAGTATTTCTAGCTCTTAACATCTCTTTACATCTTTATATCTTCTAGCTCTTTACATCTTAAAATAATCAACTATTAGACAGATGAGTGAGTCAATATTTGGATAATTCCAGCACTCACATCCTTCAAGATATTTTAATGAGTGAAAAATGGAGCAAAAATGCTTAGATACTCCCTTTGTGCTTTGTCCAAACTATACATTTGTAAGCAACATTAATAGGGTTATTTTTATAAGACACTAATTTTTGAGGTGGTTTGTTTTGCAGCAGCCTTACCTATGACAATGTACAAAATGAAGGTTCTTATTTTCTTCTTCACATGTTTCTTGTTAAATATTTCCACCTCAATCGATACTGTGATTTTTCTACTATATATTTGGAACAAACTTTTGCCAGCATAAATTTTCATTTTGTCATCTTTTTGGTCAGTCAGAATAGTTCCCCAAAAAGACCCATATTTGCATTATTTTTATTACTCCCATATGCCCAAAATATACTAATTTTAATTTTTTTTAATGGGCTGGAGCGATAGCACAGCAGTAGGGTGTTTGCTTTGCATATGGCCGACATGGCCAACCCAAGTTCGTTTCCTCTGCCTCTCTGTGAGAGCCCGGAAAGCTACCAGAGTATCTCGCCCACACAGCAGAACCTGGCAAGCTACCTGTGACGTATTCGATATGCCAAACACAGTAACAACAAGTCTCACAATGTTACTGGGCCCGCTCAAACAAATCGATGAACAGTGGGAGGACAGTGACAGTGACAGTGATTTAAACACAGTGATTTACAAAGTTATTCTTAGTTGAGTTTTAGACATACAATGTTCTACCAGGAGTGTCAACTTCTCTCCATCAATGTTCCTAAATTCCCTCTTTTAACAGCCCAGCCTGCTCTCTTGACAGGCACTTTGTAAGTTTGGTTGTTAAAGTTTGTGTGTCGTGATTTCTGTGTTGTTGACTTTGTGGTGTGGATATTTTCATTTTTTAAAAAATATGAATGATGGTGGTAGTCTCATAGATTGACTGTATTTATAAACCTATTATTTACCCCATTTGCATGTGGCTTGCCTTGTCCCCTTTTGAATTCAGCAATATTTTCTTGGATAAATCTAAAGGAAGCAGAAAAAGAATGTCCAAATTATTTGTTCTATAACTTCCCTTTGAGGATTTAAGTGCAAGACTTGGCTACATAATGAGACAGGTGGCACAGTTGCCCTGTGTATCTGAATTAAGTTCATTCTAGATCAGTAAACATGTTTAACCAACATACCTAGTGAACCCCAGCCATGCTATCACTGAGCTCCAGTATCAGCCCATAGACAACCATTTTCCATTTACTCCTATACCCGTTTACCCAAATTATTTTAAATAAATTGAGGGCATTATGTAATTTCTTTTAAAAATGTGACTTTAAAAATGTTTCAGACCTTCAAAAATGAGCATTGTGTCTCAAATGTTCAATGTTATAAAATGTATTTCATTTTATGAAAAATAAAATATTTATTTGATTTGGAGTTCAAATAAGATTCACATTTTGTAATTGGTGTTATTGATGTTGGTGGGTCCCATGGGTAGCTCAAGTGAAGTGGGGAGGAGAAAGACAGTCACTTTCTCCTGATCCGCCTCTGCCACCTGGGACCCAGTGTCACTGGGTTCTTGTCTTGCCTCGCAGAAAGGAATTTCAGGAGTAGATGAGCAGTGAAATTACACAGTTTTCATTTGGAGGTTTTGAAGGGAAGGAGGGAGAGAAAGTTAGAGAGAGAGTTGGAAACTAACCTGCTCAAGAGAGAGCCTGGGCTTCTCCAACTGCGGAGAGAGCCCCTACACACATCCCAGCATTAGATGGGAAAGCATGAAAGTACACATCTCAAGAGGGGAGATGCAGGTGACACATGTGCTCAGGCACCACATATGCTAGTAGCAGGCAGCACATGGGCTCAGCAACATATGTGTGCACTTCCTTTGTTTAAGGTGACCTTTATAGAGTTTCTCCAACCTGCCCCGTGTGGGGCTTCTACCTAGGTAAAAGTATGTTGCTAGGAGGTTACAAAGGGGGTGGGAGTGGTGATGGTCTTCTTTGAAATTCCTTTCCTGACTTGTTTCTGCAGGAACTTCTGTTGGAGGGGGTTGGTCCAGCCTCCTCTAGGTCTGTTACAGATGGACATCAGCTCTCCTTGAGGTCAAGGCTATTACCCAAATCTCCCAGATTTACTGCCATTGCCTTGGGAAGGAGCTTTCCCTATCTGCCTGCCTACATCATTATAATTTCTAAATATTGAAAAAAAATTTTTTCTTTTAATTTTCTCCCCCATCTCTTTCTTATTTCCTTGCAATTTACGTTCCAAGAAATTTGACCAGAGTTTCTCACAGTGTGGACAGTTTGCCTGCATCACTGTGATGTTTAATTCATTCCTCAGTATTTTATTACATTGGTGCTGGACTTCACAGCAGCTGTCCATCTTTCAAGGGAATCTACAGTGCCTGCAATCTCTCAGTCTAACCGTAACCTGTGTCAGATCTTCAGCCTTCTGTCATGGTCTCTCCCTCTCGCCCTCCCTCTTTCTTCTTTCCTCCTTCCTCCCGCCTCTCTCCCCCAAGTACTCCCAGTGGATTTGGTGGTAGATTTTGCGAGACTCCTGTATGAAGGGTGAACAATTCCTCACCTGCCCCAGAGTGTTCATTGTGAGCTTGAAAAGGTTCTGTGTCCCACACCAGCAGAGAGCCATCCCTTTAGTCGCTCTTTGATCTGCCTAAGCATGACTCTGAGTGGTTGCAAGTCAGATCTATGCCAATACTCCCTGTTACCTTTCAACTTTTTAAGTTTCTCCAAATCAGGTCAAATAAAAACCAGAGCCCTTTTAATGTCTTAATGGGGAGAAATTGTCTTAAACCAATTGGACGGCACCTTTGACCCCCATTCAATTCAGCAGAGGTTGGTCACAGAGAATGAGAGAGACAATCTCCTAACCTATGGGGTTGACTGGACAGTCCGGAGTGGTTCCACAGGCCAGCCATTTATTCAATATGGTATCCTTCCCCACTACTCCCCTGCGGTATTGACAGAACATTAAGGAATGTTAGTGAGCCCATCAACATTCAATAGGTACAAGGAGATCAGACTGGGGCATTTTACATAGTTAAAGGCACTCTTTAGTATAAGATCCTGACAGTTTTCTATTGTTTTTGTCCATGTTGCCCTTATATCTGTAATGCCCCAAATGGTCTTATTCTGTGCTTACCAGGTGCATTTTTGCAGCTGGCAAGCACATTTGTCAGATATATTTGTCATCTGTTCTATTCCTTCCTGCTAATTTATTCTATCCTAAGCGCATTTTGTAAACCCTTTGTATTCTAATGCCTAAACTACTTTACCTAATGGCATAGCCCATACTTGTGTGTTTTTCCAGGGGGAGACAATTCCCACCTGGAAATCTGCCCAACTACAGCAAATCCTCTGCTGTTACACTTTGAGACCCATCCAATGACCCCTTTCCCCCTCTTTGAGTCCCTTGATTTACCTAATCTCTCAAACATTTAAAATTTCTTCCTTGTTATGCTGAGATCTAGCTCAACCCAGACTCTCTAAGAGTCTCACAATAGAGACCTTACTGGTGCCTGCTCAACCAAATTGATGAACAATGGGTGGACAGTGCTACAGTGTTACAGTATAGAGTTACAGGGTGCCTATATGGCCCCTGAACCACAGCATTATCGATCATGATCTGGGTCATGGGCATTGTCAGTCAGGATTGGGGCATAGGGACTGGTGAGTAGCTCCTCTGTCCGGCAAAGTTCCCCAGGACATCGCACCTGTTCCTAGAATGGTCCTTCTGGGTCACATTCAGTCATCAGTGATGTCAGTGGGCCCTATGGGTGACTTATATGAAGCAGGGAGGAGAAAGACGGTCACTTTCTCCCCATTCGCCTCTGCCACCCGGGACCCACGGTTGCTGTGTTCTTGTGTAGCCTTGCAGAAAAGAATTTCAGGAGTAGACAAACTATGAAGTAAACAGATTTTATTTGGAGGTTTTTGAAGTAGTGGAGGAAGAGAAAGTGGGAGAGAGTAGAGAATAACGTGCTCAAGAGAGAATACGAGCTTCTCCAAGGGCCAAGAGTCCCCCTACACACATCCCAGCATTAGGCATGAAAGTCTGAAAGTATGCATCTCAAAAGGAGAGATGCAAGTAACACATGTGCTCGGTCACCACATGTGCTCAGCCAGGTGGGCACAAGCAGCACATGGGCTCAGGCAGCATATGCATGTACTTCCTTTATTCAAGGTGGTTTTTATAGGGTTTGCCCAATCTTCCCTCCTGTAAGGCTTCTGATGTCCATGTCATTGGTCAAAGTCCATTACTAAGGAAGTTGCCTAGAAGGGCAGGGTTGAGAGTGGTGATGGTCTTCTTTGAAATTTCTTTCCTGGCCTTTTGTTCTGCTAGAGCTTCTGTCAGTGGGGGTCCAGCCTCTTCAGGGTCTGTTGCTAGTGCCAGGTAAGGGTTTTATCAGACCCTTGTTTTCTGAAAGGTTGGTTTTTGCAACTTCAGTGCTATTACTTTCCAGGAAATTTACTGTCATGGCCTGGAGAGGGGGCCTTCCCTATCTGTCTGCCTGCCTACATCCATCAGCATGCCTCAGTTTTGAGGCGTGGACCATAGCAACCAACTCACCCACCACACAAAGTGTAGTTGCTACTTTTCAGTACAGATATGCAAAGGTGACCAATGATGACCTTCTCATCAACATTTCTTCTCCTTGCCCTGGCACTGGTTGGCAGCATCTGGCAATCCTGGCACAGGTTGGCACTGTCTAGCAAGGGCTAAAACCAGCTTGTGAGAAGGACATTACTGGCCCATCTTGGCATGAGTTGGCACTGACTGACACAGGTTGGCACTGAAAAACACATGGAGTCAAGGGTTGGCTCTAAATGGCAAGGCATGGCACTGAAAGGTACAGATACACAAGTCTCGAATAGTATTGTACAGATTGGCATAGGTTGGCACAGACTAGCATATTGAAGCATTCTGCTATTCACCAGCACAGCATGGCACTTACTGGCATAGATTGGCAACTCCCCTCAAAAATGGTACAGGTTGGCACTGGCTGGCATGGGCTAGGATAGTTTCACATTACTGGCACTATCACTATTCACCTAGCCTGGCATAGGTGAATGCATGTTGGCACTAACCAGCACAGCATGGCATTGACATGACAAACTGTCATTGACTGGTACAGAATAGTTTGTCCCTACTGGCACCTATGGGCCCCCATTGGCAGAGATGGGCACAGGTTGGCATGGTATAAACTTATACAAGAGGTACATATTAGCACTTACTGGCATAGAATGGCCAACACAGGTTGCACTGACTGACCCATCCTGCCAAGGGTGTACACAGCTCAGCATAGGCTGCCACAGCATGGTAGGGGTTGGTACTGGTTGGTATAGCATGGCATGGAATTTTATAGGTTGGCATGACCTAGCAAGATTGGTACTAATGGGCACAGATTGACATTTCTTGGCGCAACATGGCATAGGCTGACACAGGTTGGCAAGTTAATATTGACTGGAACAACATAGCACTGACTGGAACAAAGAGGCATGGGCTAGCACAGGTTGGCTTTGCACAACAGGCCATGGAATAGCACAGGTTGGCATATACTGGTATTGACTGGCATAGTATAGTACTAACTGGAACTAACTGGCATTGGCTGGAACATGTTGGCACTAACACAGCCTGTAGTTGACTGGCATAGGATGGCACAGGTATGCACTTACTGGCTCCAACTGGCACAGGTTAGCACTGACTGGAGACTGAAACAGGGATAGACAAGACTGGAATAGGCTCACACAATAGAGAATGGGGTAGTGGCACAGATTGGCATTTAATGGCTGGCACAAGTAGACACATGATGATACTTTTGATGGCATGGACAGGCACTGGATGTCACAGGTTGGCACTCTCTGGCAGTAATTGGCATGAATAGTGAGAGCTTAGCTTAGATTGGCAAAGTCTGGCATGGCCTGGCACCTGCAGGTAGAGGTTGATGCAGCATGGCATGGGCTGGCAAAACATGGCACATATTAGCTTATTTTAGCATAGACTGGCATTTATTGGCTCAGCATGGCATGGATATTTGATTAGAAGTGAGACTTTTACAAGGTTTAATCCATCACCATGAAAATATTGTGTCTTGATATATAATCTTATTGTAAACTTTTTATTTTTATTTATTTTTTTTATTTATTTGCTTTTATGGGTCACACCCAGCAATGCACAGGGATTACTCCTGGCTCTGCGCTCAGAGGACCATATGGGATGCTGGGAACCGAACCCGGGTCGGCCACGTGCAAGGCAAAAGCCCTACCAGCTGTGCTATCTCTCCAGCCCCATTATTGTAAACTTTTTTACTCCTCAACATTAACACTCTTCCAAATTAAAATAAATAATATTGCTTAAAAATGATATATGAACATTTCCTGCCTTCTATGCCATATATATTTGTTAATCATATCACTATGTCTGATTTTTATTTATCCTTCCATGCAGACATCAAATCCCAGAAATAAATAGCAAACTCGAAAAGACAATTTGATCTCTTGAATATCTCTTGGTAGAAGCTATTTTCTCCTATTGCCTGTAATTCAAATAACAATTTGTTTTATTTTTTCCTGGCTAAAACTAACTAAAGATTTGTTTTCAACTCTCACCCCACATTTAATTTTAAGTCATTCTTGCCCTCCATTTTTTGTCAGTACCATTTTCTCACCTTATGTACTTCTCTCATTTTCCACACTCTTAAATTTTCTTCTCTATCTTTCCAATGTCTGGTATAATTTGAATTCTGTTCTTGACCTCAAAATGTGTCTTTCATCCTGACTGTTGGGTAACACCTGCACTTCTTGCAAGGGACAAGATATCATTAAGCAGCACCAGGATTAAACCTGCCAGCAGCAGCTAATGTTTCCCTCTGGTTGTCCTGGTTCAACCAGAGACCTTTAGTCATCCTGAAGGCCAAAAGATAATTGTGTAATAAGTATATCTCTCATTCTTCAAATACACAGTTGTTTAGGGAAGAACAATTTTAACACAATTGGCCTCTGGGAATATAGGAGGAAAACCACTTATTATGTGGATTTTGTATTTGCAAGTGAACCTAAAACTGACAGAATTCCACCTCCTGACCAGGTTTCATTGTCTGCAAGATAACACTTAGGTTTTAAAGCATCTCTCCAATTTATAAACAGTCCTGGGCCTCCAATTGCTAGGATGGGTCCTCAAGCTAGCCTCCCAACATCATATTTTTCTATCAAGTAGAATCAAATATAAGCTATGCTTGTCATCCTTTCAAACAAATTAGGAAAGCTTCCTGTGAGAGCCAGATAATAAGAGAGGTTTGGAGAATGGCTCCTGAGTTTGAAGGTGTGAGGATCCAAATTAGTTTGACTTCAGCATTGCAAAGAACATGGCATCCTTCAAAGAAGACTGCCTGTCTCTCATCTTTTTTTTTAATTTCAAAGGTAATGCTTGTATATGGCAAAAATATATACTGCATGATGAAAAGTAAATGTCCTGCTTCAGACCTCAGGCCCTTCTCCAGGGGCATACACTAATGTTTCTTAGATACCCTCTGAATCTTCCTGTGCATGTGTAAGCACGTTGCCTTAGTTTAACAATTTAAGACTATTCCTGCAATTCTACACCTTGCTGTACTCCCTCAAAAAACTGAGATAAATACCAGGAGGTTTACTCCATGGCCTGGAGGCCAGTTGCACAGGCTAAGGGAAAAGGCAGCTCAGATAGAGAAGGGAGCACCAAATAAATGGTGTTGGGAGGATCCTCCCAGGATGAGAGATGTGTGCTGAGAGTAGACTATAGACTAAACAAGATTGCCACTCAATGCCTCTTTTGCAAACCACAACACCCAAAAGGAGAGAGAGAACAAAAGGGAATGCCCTGCCACAGAGGCAGGCTGGGATGGGGGGGATGGGGTGGTTGGAGGGATACTGGGATCTGTGGTGGTGGAAAATGGGCAGTGGTGGAGGGATAGGCATTTGATCATTGTATAATTGAAACCCAAGCACAAAAATTTGTAAGTTACATGAACCAAAGGTAAGCTACTGTTAAAGCACTTGGGAAACTGAAGGTTAGTAACACACCCTTGAAGAGGACAGTCAGATATGGGATTATTAGGCAATGGATTCAAAAATTCACAAAAATGCCAAAAAATATTTTGCAATCCTTTACCCAAGACCCCAAGCTTCTTGCTGAAGACGATAGCTCACACCCATCAATAGTCTCAGGAAGGGACCACTAAGCAGGAATAAACATCTGGTAAGACTGAATGAAGACCCTCTGTTCTTTTCCTTTTTTTCTTTGATAGTAGAGATAATATTCTTTTTTTAATGAGGATAGCGAATGGTGTCTCCCAAGTAATGCTCAAAAGGATCAGGGCTCCTCCCATGATTCTTGGTCATCTGGGATGGGAGTCTAATAAAATGCCTGAGAAAACAATTCTGCTCTAGGACTATGGTTCTAGGGACATAGGGTTGACCCCAATGCTATGGGGACCTCCAGAGCCACATTCTGCAGTGCTAGAGGGAGCACGTGATATTTAACTGCCAATTGAGTTGGGGTAGGAGACTGCATAATGATTAGGGCATATGCCTAGTATGGGCCTCACCCATTCGATTCTCCATATCACTTCCAGACAAAAGCTTTTGTGGTGAGATTATGGTTCAGAAATCCTCTAATTTTCCTTGTTTATGAGACAGGCAAGTGCTTAATCCTCTGCACTATCTGTCTAGTCCCACGATTTGTTTGTATTTTCAGATTTGCTATTTATCTGCCCTGCTCATATACATTATTTTGATAACTATAAATTTATTTTTAAAATCAAACTCTCAGGACCAGAGAGATAGTACAGCAAATAGGGCATTTGCCTTACATTGGGCAGATTTAGGTTTATTCTTTAGCACCCCATATAGTACCTAAGTACCACTAGGACTAATCCCTGAGCACTGCCAGATGTGGCCCCAAAACCAATAAAACAGGAACTTCCTTCACATACTGATAATTACTTATTTTTTTAAAAATTATGTTAGCCATTCTTATCCATTTTTTCTCATAAAATAACTTCACAATTATTTTTTGCCAAGTTCCCTAAAAAAATACATCAGGAGAATTATTTCCCACACAATTTATCAGTTAATTGGAGAATTGACATCTTTAAATATTGAGACTTGTTGTCAAGCAAGATCAATGTCACTCTACTAACTTAAGTCTTCTTTTATTTTCTTTCTTGGTGAAGTTGTCAATTCTTATGCCTTAAAGTATAAAATGCTATCGCAACTGGAGTAATTTTTCATTATTTTAAATAAATATTTCTATGACAGACTTGCAAAGATATTATAGGTTTATAGTTCATTAAATCTTTGATTTTTTAAAATTAGGTAATTATATTGTTTACAAATAATGATGTTTTGTGTAATTTTTATTTATTTAGTTTTTTCTTCTTTTATGGGGGAGTTCCACATGCAGTGTTGCTCAACACTCCTGATTCTGCTGAGGCATCATTCTGACAGGGCATGGGAACTCTATATGATGCCAGGAATTGAACCCAGCTCATCCGCATGAGGGGGCAAGTAACTTACTCACTGTATTAAATCCCCTGCCCTATGTAACTTTTAAATTTGATATATAATTGATCTTCTCTAATGCAATGTCTAGAAATTCCAAATATTGAATAATAGATATGATACATGTATTTATTTTTTAAATAACAGGTAATATTTTCTTGTTGAAATTCTGTTACTAAACATGCTGAGTTTATTTTTCAGGAATTTTTATTATTTTTTGTCATTTTGGAGAATCATAACATGATATCAATCAGTTAAGATTACCTTAATTTCATTAATGTATAAATGAACCCCTTGAATTACAGGTTTAAATGGTCTATATTGTATTAATAGTTAATTACCATACTGAATTGAATTTGCTATGCTCCTTGTGTATATTTTTATATTGTTAGTATGTTCTGAGAACACAACTAGTTTCCTCCCTTATATCTCTATCACAATTTTCATACCTACACATGTGCAGGAATGATGGGGGAGTGCTCACAGGAGCATCTCTACTTCTGCTAATCAGAATCAAGAGTAGTATAGTTAGCCTGAGAACAAATTGACTATTTACAGTATTTTAATAACAGATATATGTGCAAGCATGGGAATCCTAACTTCTTGGAATTAGGATATGTGGCTTCAGTCCAATGAAAGGGAAGACTGGGAACCCGAATTGAGCCATCTATAGAAACCAGGAGCATAGATGAGATGCATCCTCTTTTAAGAAGTGATATGCAGGCTTCCTCACATAGAGATACTTAGAAGAAAGAAAAATGTCCAAACTTCAGTCTCACCATGCTTATTGTTAAGACCCACATGTATGACACCTAGATAATTTAACTACAATTTGAAATTAATATTGCAAACTAGTCCAGGACCTCAGTCCCCTCATGAAGGAGGTCTCAGCTCAGCAGTGCTCTGAAGGCACTTTCATGCCTCCAGGCTTCCAAGAAAAGCAAATCAACATCAGACTAAGAACTAAGGATCACAAGCTCACGAGAGGAGTTACAAATTACCTAAGAAATAAATTACAGGGTAGAGTCAGTGGATACCACACACAGGATAATTATCACATGAAAAACTCCAGAGGAGCAAAAAGTCTAAGAGTAGAAAATAATTATGATTCAAATTAGAAAAATTAAAGCAGTGAAACTATAATGAAGAAATGGATACTATAAATAAAATACTGGAGGGAACTTTAAAAAAATATGAGCTTCCAATTCGAGAGAAATAAGTAGTAGGAGTGATACTGAGAAGATGGCTACAGCTGATACTGCTGTGGAATATAGAACAAAGTAGTAAGTTCTTAAATACTTATTTACAAATAAGCTCTTGTAACAAGGAAAATATACATATATAACTAATTTTATCTTTATGATAAGATGGAGATCAGTTGAACCTATTTTGTTACTCATATCACAATATATGTAAGTCAAATTATAATG
>JAOXYA010037565.1:0-12714 GCA_028565675.1 Sorex palustris
TGCACACACACATGCACACACGTGCACACATGCACACATGCACACATACACATATACACACGCACACACATACACACTCGCACACACACACATGCACACGCACGCATGCACACACATATACACACGGGCACGGGCACAATCGGTTTCCCCAAATGGCTGTGGAGATCCGTCTCAGACCACACATGCACCCCCAGGACACCTCCAGGCCAGAGCTCCTCGGCCCAAGCAACGCCCCTCCACAAGCCAATAGAAACAGAAGCCGCAGGAAGGAAGAGAAGCAGTCTGCACCTCGGCCTGCTTCCTCCCGGCCCTTCCTGGCCCGTGTTCAGGGCCGGCAGATGACTGTGCTCTCTGACAAATGTCCCTGGGTCTGCTGGTCGGCCGTTGGTCATCAGCGGCAAAGCCCATCCACTGGCTCCCCACACCAGGGGGTTCTCAGAGCGACACGGCAGGCAGGTGGGCACCTCGCTCCGTTCCTTGCACTTCAGTGCCAAAACTTCCCTGGGAAGTCGACCGAGACTGCGCCCAGCAACTCCCCCAGGCCCCTCGTCCACCCTCCTAAGGGTTTCTCAACACACTTGCAGGGGGTAGAACTTTGGTGGGGGGGGGGTCCCTCTGAGGAGCTTACTCTCTGAGCTACATTTCTTGCTTCTAGGGTAAACGCCAGCAGGGCACCAGCTGCCCACGGGCACCTTAAGCACTGATTTTCCTAAGGGTCGAGGTTGATCCTCATTTCCCAGACCTGCTAAGGGGCCAGAGAGGTAGCCCAGCGGAAAGGGTGCTTGCCTTGTAGGCAGCCAACCTGGGTTCGATACCCACCACCCCATCTGTTCCTTGGAGCCCCGCCAGGTGTGGTTCCTGAGTGCAGAGCCCGGAGTGAGCCCTGGCACTGCTGGGTGTGGCCTCCAAACCCAAAATAAATAAATGAAGCTAATAAAAAACAACGTGCTAAGAAGTTGGGCCTAACAGCTGAGGGTGTGCGGCCGCAGCTGACGGGTGTGGCCCCAGCTGCCCGCTGCCCCTGTGCGCTGAGCTGTCCCTGCACTGGCCACAGGGAAGGGTGTGTTCAAACGGCAGAGGCTTGCCCAGACCCCACCCGCTGCAGGAGGAAGAGGCAGCAGGTGCCAGGGAGAAGCCCCCCGAGGGGCTCATCTTCACTCCAGCCCACCAGGCGGGGCACAGGGGGACACAGTGGAAAGACCCAGAAAGCCACAAACCAGAGGCCTCCCAGAGCCTGTCCTCAGCCTGAAGCCAGGGAGGAGCAAGTGTCCCCCGCACACACCTCCAGGCCGGGGAGACGGTTTTGGTGTGGCTTACCCTGAGCTCCGCAGGGCTGGGTGGGGGCTCCCCGGGAACGAGCAGGGTGGAGACCCGAGTTTTGCCCTGTGGTAGCCCCCCTTGTTAGAAGGAGGAAGACAGCGGCCCGCCCGTCCTGACCAGTTCTTCCATTGGGGAGGTGGGAGATCAAGGCCTCCCCAAACACCCCCCTGCTGATGCGGTGACCCCCCACGTGAATCCACAGTTCAGGAAGCTGTATGGGAAAGCTTAACTGATCAGAAGCAAAGAAAGATAGAAAGAGAGATGAAGGAAAGAAGGAAAGAAAAGAAAGAAAGAAAGAAAGAAAGAGAGAAAGAAAAAGAGAAAGAAGAAAGAAAGAAAGAAAGAAAGAAAGAAAGAAAGAAAGAAAGAAAGAAAGAAAGAAAGAGAGGGGGAGGGAGGGAAGGAGAGAGGGAGGGAGGGAGGAAGGGAGGAAAGGCAGGCGGTCTGGGATCCTAGGGCCAAATCTCTGAGCAGAGACCCCTCCCGCCCTGCCAGGTGCCCCCCCCAGCCCCCCAAGGGCACGGCCTGGAAGTTCCCCACAGGCCGGCACTGCCCAGCTGGTCATCGATCTGTCATCGAATCCTTTGCCCCAGCGCCCCGGCCGGCCGCCCTGGGGTGTTTGTTGGGGACAAATATTTAGCAGTCCCTCACTCGTGGTGTAATCTTAGCGTCTCTGCCACGTGGAGGGTGTTGTCGCACGTGGAGTGACTCACCTTCCTCCGGAAGGCGGAGACCCGAGCAGGGCAGGTCCCCGAAGACGGGAAGACACTCCCGAGGGGGGGTCTCTCTGGGGGCGAGGGGGAAATCCCGAACAGGACAGTGGCTTCTGGGGGTGCTGCAAATGGACACGGACCCCTGACTCGCTAAAGGGGCTCTCGTCTCGTGGGACAGTTTCTTTAGGGGGCTCGGGGAACACAACCCCAGGGGTGCCAGGGGACCAGGCATGCTGGGTGCGGCCACGGCAGGGCCATGCTGCCCGGGTAGAACAATCAGAGTGGTACCACTGCAAAAGGGGAAAACGAACAAACCCACCAGGGCATCCTAAGTCCAGACCACACTGCCCCCAACCCCGGACCCAGGCTGCAGGCACCAGTGTGGAATGGGGTCCCGGTTTCCCCTGGCGTCTGCTGGAGGAAGCACAAGGCGCGGCAAGGCCACCCCACGGTCGAGTCCTTGGCTTCCCACAGCGCCTTGTCTGCGGTGACTGAGGTCCCAGTCCGAGCCCAGGCCCTGCTGCTCACACATGGCCACTCGCTCCCCCTTCCCCGGCTGGGCAAGCGACGGTGCCACCTCTAAGGTGGTGGAAGGGAGAAACCACACGGGAGGGACAAGCCAGGTTAGCTGGGGCCATCCCGGCCGCTGCAAGCCTTAGGGGTAGCTTGGCCCAGTGCCTGGCACCCACACCCTGCACCTGCAGGCCTGGACGGCAGAGCTGGGGGCCTGAGCCCGGGAGGTCCCCAGAAAGCTTTGCCATCGGGACCCTCCTTCCTTCTCGAAGGCCGGCAGCAGGGACGGGCGGGCAGTGCGGGCTGCCCCCTGCACCGTTTCTCCTTCGGGACTGCGGCGTCTGAACGGAGACGGCTTGGCTCTGCGTCTCAGGCTCCGAGGCCCAGCGCCCACTCCAGGCAGGAGCCCCGGGTGCCATCCCGGCCCTCCTCCCAGCCTCCCAGAGGGGACCCAGAGCACTGCGCCAGGAGCAGACACCCCCCCACACCCAGCACCCCCAAACAAAGGATGAGTTACCCTGAGACGGGGCTGCGGGCATGGGAAGAGAAAAGACGGCAGCGGGGGAAAGGGGCCCGGCCGCCACATGGGCACTCCCGCCGCCTAATTTCTGCAGCCTGAAAATGGCTCCACTCTGCCCCCTTGGCCCTCCTGGAAATCAAGGTAATTGCCGGGGAATTACGGACGCCTTTCTTCCCTCTGCTCCCCGGCGACGGTGCCAACTCCTCCACCGTGCCGTCAGGAGGCATTTCAGAACACAAACGTCTCCCGGGATCGTGCTGGGCTAATTCCTAGAACTCAGCACATCAAACTCCCAGGGTAGAAATTCCACCCGCAGGCCCTGTCTGAGGCTCGAAGCGTCTAACTCAGCCGGACCCTGGAACATTCCTGATGGGAATGACAGCCCCCTCCTCCTCCCCCCGCCCCCACCACCGCCTTCATCTGTTGGCAGGAGGCAAAGCCATCGTCGGGATGGAGAAAGCTCTTTTTGTGGGCGCCTCCGTCTCAGGGTAGTTGCTGAACCCTCCCCGCAAAACCCCACCCCGAAGCCACACCCAGAGCGAGGACCCATCCGGACTGAAGTTGGGACCCCTGCTTCTCTGTGACGAGGTGGAATGGGGTCCTACAGGAGTCGGGATTCTTCTTCCTGGGGGCTCATTCCCCTCACCGGGCTTTTTTTTTTTTTTTTTTTTTTGCCTTTTGGGTCACACCCAGAGATGCTCATGGGTTACTCCTGACTCTGCACTCAGGAATCACTCCTGGCGGTGCTCGGGGGACCCTATGGGGTGTTGGGAATCGAATCCGGGTCGGCTCTATACAAGGCAAACGCCCTCCCACTGTGCTATTGCTCCAGCCCCCCTCCCCAGCTCTATCTGAGTCCCGCTTGCTGCATTGGCGCTGAACAAGGCCAGGATGGGCCATGGACATCTGTCTGGGGGTGGGAGGGTGGGCCCTGCCTGTCAGGCCTCCTGGGATGTCTGGCTCACAGCCGAGGGGACCCTCTGGCCCAGGGTGAGCAGCTGGGGACCGACATCTCTGCAGGGGCAGGTCCGCCTCACCGAGCATTGCTCGATTGGGCCATTAAGGTCATTGGATTGGGGCGGTCTGGATTTCCGCTCTGCAGTAGGGCCCGTGGTGTTCTGGTTTGGCCCTCCGCTGAGCGGGCGCCACTGCCAGACCCCTGCCCACGTGCCCTCATTCCGCTCGCACCCACCCACCCTGTACTCAGCACCCGCTCACCCCCAAGGTAGAGCCTGGTGCAAAAAAAAAGCTGCCAAGACACGCAGGGAAGAGGCGGGGGCTTCGGGGGAGGGACCTTTTATTCACGAAGCAGCTGGCGGACCCTCACCCTTCTTGGGGGCGCTGTCTGTCCTGCCCACACCCCCACCCCAGCAGCGTCGGCCACGGCGGACGAACACACCCGCCAGGAAGACGCTTTCCACACGCAAGGAGCCGTGTGGAGAGGCTTGCGCGTGACTGAGCACACATGCTCCACGCAGGCAGGAGTCGCGCCTGATGGACAGACCCCAGGGTGCCCGGGGGCGGCAGCACCCTGGGCGTCCCGAGAGCCTCTTCTCTCATTTCCTCGGTCAGGTTTTGTTTCGTTTTGCTTGTGTTGGGGCCACACCTGGCAACGCCCAGGGCCGACTCCTGACTCTGCTCAGCGATCACTCCCGGCGGGCTCAGGGGACCGCACAGGGTGCCAGGGGTCTAACCGGGGGTCTTGGCCGTTCTGAGCGTTGAAAGGCACGTGGTGGAGGGACCCAGTGAAATCAGGGCGGAACGTCCCAGCCGGCGTCTGTCTCGGTGCCGGGCTCTGGCCTCGCGGGCTCCTGTGAGCACTACACGGGAGCAGCTGGGGGTTCTGGTGAGGGCCTGCAGGGTCACCTCAGCTCTGAGGACGGCTTCGCGTTCCTCGTTTGCCCTTTGCTAAGTGCTGAGGCAAGAACAAAAGTCGGCTCCCCAGCCAGGAGCTCATCTGTATTAACGACGCCTTCCCTCCATCAATCATTGTTAAGGAACGGGAACATTTGGAGAAATTAATTGAAACCTGGCGAGAGGCAGCCTGGGAGCGCTGTCCCCAGGCTCCGCAGCGCTGGCCGCGGCCCAAGCTCTGACTCAGGCTGACCGGAAGAGGCGCCTCGCCAGAGGACAGTCTCTCCTTCAGAGTCCTCCCCTGCCCTCCCTCGGCTGGGCCGGCCGAGGGTGCCTGGCTGTGCTCCCTAGACCCTCCTCCTTCCCCGGGATCCTGGGGTCTTCAACCCCGAGGGAGAACGTGGGCGGGTCAAGGGTCTGCAGGATGCCCGCCCACCCCACCCAGCAGCCTTGGCTCCGAGGGGGCCGGTCTAGGGGCACCCCAGAGAAAGCGCAGGGCTGGGCAGCTGGGTCCCTCCCGGTCCGCCCAGGCCTCCCACCCCACCCCCACCTGGGCACTGTGAGAGGGCAGATGACAACCCGCCTCCCTCCCCGCCCGGGCTCTGGGGACCACGGGCTTCACGGCTGGCCCCGTGGGACTCCTGTTTACTTCTCTTCAGCAAATGACCACTTGTAGGAAGTGAAGAAACTTGAAGGAGTTGCAGACGCAAACCCTGGGGCATGCCTGGCAATGCCCAGGGCGGGGAGGGAGCACGCAGTCCCCCAGGAACGGGCTCTCTGCATGGACAACCCGAAAGCTCTGGGGGTCCACCTTCTTTTCGTCCGTTGGCCTCTGCCCGTTGGAGGAGAAGGCGCCCCCCACCCCCATTTATGGAGACAGAAGCTGCCCCTGCAGAAAGGAGGTGAATGTAGCTACAAGAAACATTTGGGGACTTTGTGAGCATTTAGCAAGGGGGCAGGAGCCCAGCGCTCCGGGGGGCTGCCACGGTGTGGAAGAGAGACCCTGGCTGACGTCGCCACACCAGCCAGCCTGCAAAGGCCTAGAAAGGGGGTGTCCCTTGCTGCCTGGCGGCCGGCCCGGACCCTCGCACACAGGGCGCGAGAAAGCCAGTGCCCAGCCGAGACAAGGGGGAGCCTCGAGCCAGTCTGGAGAGAACAGCGGGAAGGTTCTGTTTGGGGCAGGCTGGGCGAGTGACAGCCGCAAGGCACTGGGACGGGTAATGACGGCTCAGGATATACTTAGCAAGACTCCGCTCCTCATTGTTCTTTCCAGATCTGATTGTCCCAGAGAGTGTCAAGAAAAGAAAGAAAAAACCTTCATGTGACAAATGTTGTTCCTTTCACACACACAGAAAAAAGTCAAGAAGAAGATGAATCCTAACTAACTCCCTCGGGGAAACTGAGACTGAAACTGGTGATGTCTGTGGACCCAGCAGCCAGCACCTCTGGGTGCCAACATGTGCTGCCCACCTCCCACGTTTGCCGCTCTCTGCCGGGCACACATGCTCGTGAGCTCTGAGCATAGTGCTCAGAGGCCACTTCCAGGGACAGGCGGGTGGGTCCACACGAATGTCCTCACGCTTCCTCTCGGGACCAGCAGGGCCTTCAGAACCAGGCTCTGGGCCCTGCAGCTGGGAAACGCCCCTAACGGTGTCTCTGTCCCTCCATCCAGCTGACCCCTCTGGCCTGCAGCACCACAAGAGCCCCTCTCGGTGTCCCCGATGAGAGACCAGGACGCAGGCAGGGCCCAGAGCCCGTCTACACTGCCGCTTGCCTACTACTCGCCTTCCTGGTGGGCCCAGAGCCGCGTCCACTCGCTCTCCTGCTGGACCTTGGTCACGTGCCAACGCCCTGGCTCTCCCATGGCTTCTCGACGTTGCTTTCGGGACTTGGGAGGCCGGAGCACCGGGATACGAACAAACCCGTCTTGGTGCCCCTGGGAACCACCCTGGGGTCTTGCCCAGACCCCTCGCTCCGCCCTGCCCTGGCGGGTCTGGACGCCACAGAGCCCTTGTTCCTGGGGACGGTTTCCCTGGCCGGGTGCCCACTCCCTCCTTCCCCGAGACCCCCACTCAGAGACACAGTGATTCCGCAGACGGAAGCGGAGCGAGGGCCGGGGTCTGCCTTCCCCGGGGCCGCCCCAGGTTGCCCCTGGAGATGCCGGAGGGGCAGCGACAGCCAATGCACAGAGTACCAAGGCGAGCCCCGCAGGGGTGCTCAGGTCAGAGCCCCTGCGGTCAGTGCCCACCCAGGTCCTGTCCTGCCCACCTCCGGAGAGGGGCCACATGGTGCCCTTTCTCTCCTTTCCATTTCTTAACATTTGTTTGGGGCTGCTCCCAACAGTGCTTGGGGCTGTTCCCAACAGTGCTCGGGGCTGTTCCCAACAGTGCTCGGGGCTGCTCCCAACAGTCTTGGGCTGCTCCCAACAGTGCTCAGGGAACTCTGCAGTGCGAGGGACTGAACATGAGGCTCCCGCAGGCAGAGTCTGTGCATCCCCCAGCCCAGTGAACCTCTTCCTTGCGGGGGTTGGGGGGGCGGTTTGCTTCTGTGCTTTTCACGTGAATCCATGATCTCCCTCGTGTGCCGCGTGTTTCCAGAACCACGCTGGTAGAAGCTCTAGGTGTTAGGAAAGAGAGACTGGGGTTCGGGGCTTAGAGGGGTCTTCTCCGGATTCAGTCCCCGGCTCCAAATCCTGCTGAGCTCCCGAGCACGTGCCGCTGTCTCTGGCCATTGCTAATTAATTTATTCATTTATTCATCAAAACTTTCGGGGTCATTCGCCAACTGAAAAGGGAGATGATGGCAGGAAGTCAGGCTGATTGCAGAGAGACTCCAACATAAGCCTGAAGGAGCTACTTTAGAAAACATTGAGAAGTTTTGCAACAGTGAGAGAATGAAAATTAAAGGGAGGGGGTGGAGCTGCATTCAGGGCGGAAAATTATAATATGCTAATATAGGAGAAATGAAATTACATATTCATCACCTGCAGTAAAAAGGTTTTCGTGATAGGGCGTACAAAAACAATAGGGTTATCATAAGATAATCGGGAATCCATCTTACCCTTTGTTGCATAAGATAATAAAATTGCGCTCTGAAGACAAATGAAGTCCCCTATCATCCTCACCCAGCATTAGCTCAGCCTGGGTTGTTTTCTAGAAACTTCCTTGGCTGGCTGGCTGTTTCCTTTAGTGAGGCCTGGAAGGGAAGACTTCCTTCCGGGCCAGCGACCCCAGAGACCTCGTAGGGGGCTGAGTGTCGCCGCGAGGGCCGTTCTTTGCTCCGGGGGTGAAGAGTGAGAAGGAGAGAGAAGTTTCTAGAAAGAGCTAGAAAGTCTCCCCTGCAGTCCCCAGTGACTGAAGCCAGTGGGCTCCCTGCCTCCACACACTCCGGCTGCCAGGACTCAGTGTGCCCCCACGCGTGCCCCCAGGCCTGCAGTGTGTCCCCCACGTGCCCCCAGCCCCCCGGCCTGCAGCGTGACCCTCTTGTGCAATGCGCCCCGAGCAGAGCAGCCCTGCGGGCAAGGCCGAGCTCCCTGCAGTAATTCCTGCCAACAGAGAGGGGGGAGGCCTCACGTGCCAAAGACAAAGTGTGCAGAGTGGTCCTGGGCGTTTCTATGGGGGGGGGCGGGGCCCTGGGGATCAACACAGCTGAGTGGGACCTCCTGAGTCCCTCTGCAGGGCCCTCACCCTTTCAGGGGCTCCGGGAGGGGGGCTGGGCGGGCTGTGGGCATGCCAAGGCCAGCGACCCTCTGTCCTGCGGCCCGGGCACCCTCTCTCGGGACTGAGCTTACCCTCGGCCACTCTGGGTCCCTCTGGGCCCGTCTAGCACCCCCCTCCCTCTCCCCGGAAACAAGCCCCTGCAGAGCCAGGCGGGCGCCCTGAGTGGGCCCCAAGGAGCCGCCGCCACTGTCTGCCGGTGTTTCCAGAGAAAGCGGCTGGTAATTGTCTGGTTCCTCCGCAGCCCGAGACAAAGCGCAGCCTCCCGCCCCCACTGTGTTGCCTTCCAGCCCTCCTTCATTTTCCCTCGCGCCCACTCTCGTCTGGGACTCGGGCCCCCCCTGCCGTGCGATTGTCACCTCCGCATTAGCCCACTGTCTGCCAGGCAGCCCACGGCCGCCACTTAATTTATTACTTGGTTTCTGCCGGCGCTGATGAGTCATTCCTAACCTTTCCTGCCAGTAACAGAACTCCTTCCCCTCCGCCCCAGCCTCCTCGCACCCTAAACTTTCAGGGGTGCTCTCAGCACCCCGGGGTGGGGGGGGGGGAAGGCGGCCTCAGCGGGCTTGCAGGATGTCACCTGCAGATTCCTGCTGGCCAGAAATACGGATGCAATCAGAGGCAGGGGGAACTGGATGTTTCCAAGGTGGCAACACCCCCACCCCACCCCCACCCCCGACCCGGAGCGATCAACAGAATCCAGAAGGAAAATAAGGTGATAAATTGGTCCCTGAGCTGGGGGTGGACCAAGACGAAAGGCCAGACGCTGCTGCCGTGAACCTGACCTCTGTGGCTTATCACCCCGGCCGTGGGGCTCGCTTGTGCAACCGGGTTACGTAAAAGCTGGCCAAGGGTCAGCGCTGAGGCGCTCCGCACGGGGGCTCTGCGTACGTCCAGGATCGGGGTGACGGGGTCAGGAGAACGAGCGGTGTGTGGGAAGGGAAGACCCCGGGGAACACCCCGGCACCATGTCGGGGTGGGAACTCCTGGGGTGACAGGGGGTGGAAGGAGAAAAGGAAGAAAGGGCAGCCGTGCAGGAGGCCAGCCCCTGCCTTTCCTTGGACTCCCCGGTATTCAGTGAGGACACAGGGCCCAGGAGGTTGGGGGGCTTGGACCAGGCCCCTTGCCAGGGAGGCCGTGTTGCCCCCGGCCGTCACCTCATGGGCGCCTCGTTCGAATGGGCAGAGACGTGTCCGTGGGGCAGGGTGCTCTGAGGACATCTGGCACCAGGTCCGTCCCTCGTGTCCTTCCTCTCACGCTTGGTCCATAGGCTTTGGCCTCTCTCTCTCGTCTCTCTCTGTCTCTCCATGCCTCGGGATCACTCGCATGCACTCCCCACTCCTGCTCCAAAGGTATCCAGGCCAAGGGCTGAGGGGGTAGCACAGTGGGTAGGGCACTTGCCTGGCATTCGACGACCCAGGTTCAACCCCCAGCACCGAGAACGGTCCCCGGAGTCCAGCCAGGGGTGAGCCTCGGCACAAGTACTTCTAGAACTCCCCTTTCCCGAGCCCCCTCCAGGCCCTTGCAGTGACCCCAGGGGGTTCCCGCGCCACATGGCGTGGGGCCGTGTGTGTTGGCGGGGAGGGGGCTCAGGTAACTGAAGCGCACGGAGTCTGACACCCCTGCAGAACTGAAGCGCAGACCGCAGGGCCCACACCCCTGCCTAGCAGATGTTGGAGGCCCCGCCGGACGTGAGCACCCCTCGCCCTGCGCCCTGCCGGGGAAGGGTCCTGGGGGCTCCGCTCTGCCCTCTGCCCGCTTTCTGGTCACCCTGCAGGGAGCAGTTCTGGATTCATTGATTTTTCTCTCTGCAGATCTGCAAGACCTTGTTTTCTTTACTTTTTGTTTATTTATTTTTGCTTTGGGGTTTCGCAGCCACACCTGACAGTGCTCAGGGCTTACTCCCAGTTCTGTGCCCAGGGAACCCTTTGCAATGTCGGAATCTAACTCGGATGCAATGCGCAAAGCAAGGCAGTGCCCTCCCCACTGGACGATTTCTCGGGGCCTTGGTGGGCCTTAATCCAGGAAAAAGCCCTGAAACATTCCTACTTTCAGTCTTTAAGCCCCTCAAGCGTCCCAGACCGATCTTCAGAGCTCTGAAAAGAGAGAAAAATCAAAGCTGACTTTAAACAGACAAAGTTAAGAGTCGCTGCGGGCGGGCCTGAACCCAGCAGACCCGAGAGCCCGCGGCCCCCGGAGAGACCAGAACTGGAGCAGGAGGGACCATTTCTGTTTCCCTCCAGAGCTGACCCGTGTCCGGGGCCAGCTGCCCCGAGTCAGCCCAGGGGGGCCATCCGGAGAGGGCCAGGCGGGTCTGTGGGGTCCCCACGAGAGCTCTCTGCCTGCCCACGCAGGCTGACCACGGCCACCTCAGCGCAGACCCGGGGGTGGGAGGCTTGGGCCCAGCGGCTGGGTTAAAGTTTACCTTTGCCGACCTTCTAAGAAAGGCTTCGCTAAGCAAGGGGACCGGGTCAGCGGGACCTCTGGCGGGGCTGGGACTCCTCGAATACATCAGCTGTTTCCCAACAGGCTCCGGGGAGCAGAGCGAGGAGGGGTTAAGCGCAGACCCTGGGAAGGCGCATAACTGGGTGATGGATGGCGCCCCCTCCCCCTCCTCCTTCCTCGCCCACTCATCCCCCCCCCCCAGCATCTTAATAAGCCATCACTTCTTCCGTGCCTCACGCTCGATGGCAACCGTCCCCCGATGGCGTCTTCTAATTGAAAAATGATTTGAACATTTTCTGTAGCCGAAGAATCTTCCGTTCCTCCCGCCCATCCGTCCACGCCGGCCGGTCATGCAGAGAGATGTCAGCCCTGGGAGGTGGGAGCCAAGCCTGGCCTTAAGTTCGGGCCTTCCAAGCTGCTCGGCAGGGCTAGGAGAGAGGGGACAGCAGAAGGGGCCCGTCTTGTACGCAGCAGAGCCGGGTTCGAGCCCCGCCACCCCACAGGGGCCCCCCGAGACCTGCTGGAGTTATTCCCGAGTGCAGAGCTGGGCGTGAGTCCTGAGCACTGCTGGGCGCGGCCCCCAAACCAAACCAGAACCAAAACACGCTTCGTAGTACTTGTCAAGGGGGTGGGGGAGACGTCCCAGTGAGTCTTCAAAAGGAGAGGGAAGAGGGGAGACCCCACAGAATCAGAAGCTCGGGGCGGTGCAGCCCCCCACCCCCCCACGCACAGGCACCTGGACGCTGGTGGGTGGCATTTCCCGGCCATGGTACTGGGGATTGTCATGCCCAGGGAACTTGCAGCACACCCTGGAACCAGCAGTGCCTGGGAAGGCCACCCCATACGGCAGGAAGTGATGAGGCTGGGTGGCCCAGCCAGGGTAGCAGGGGAGGGGGCAGCTGCTCCCGTATGACCACAGTTGGGGCAGGACCCAGCGCCCTGGTGGGAGGAGCCGGGCCCGGGTCCCTGGGAAGGTGATGCTCCGATGGTCCCCTTCAAACTGGGGGTCTGAAGAGAGCACACAGGGTCCAGGCTCATACCTGGCACACTCCCAAACTCTTCTTCGACCCCCAACACCACTGAGTGTAGCCCAGGACACCTCTCTGAGGTCCGGCAGGGGGCCGGGGCCAGTCCTAGCCCTGCAAGCCTGAGCAGCATGCAGCCTCCGATGTTTGATGGAGAATGACGGGGCGGGGGCAGGAGGCAGCACCCGGGGCTTCTGAGCACCACCCTCCCCCTGTTTGATCATCGCGACAGAATCAGAGGCTGCAACCCGGGACCAGAGGACAGCACAGCGGGGGGACACGTTGGACTCGCATGTGGTTGAGACCCAGGTTCAATCCCTGGCATCCCATTTCCCTGTCCCCCGACAGGAGGGATGCCTGAGTGCAGAGCCCTGAGCATCCCCAGGTGGGCCCCCCGCCCCACCACTAAAAGAAAAAAAAATGCTGTGACCTTCCAGGCAGAGTCTCCTGCCCCCGCACCTGGCTGTCCTTGCAGGGGCCCCTTGGAGGGGGGCGGGTTGAGTTTCCCTCCCCGCCCCAACCAGGGCTCCGCCAGCCGAAGACCTCCAGAACCAGCCACCACCATGCTGAGACCACTCTCCACATGCATGAAGGTACCGGCAGAGGAAC
>JAOXYA010037574.1:0-12714 GCA_028565675.1 Sorex palustris
GAGAGAGAGAGAGAGAGAGAGAGAGAGAGAGAGAGAGAGAGAGAGAGAGAGAGAGAGGTGTTCAATGGAGAACATGGGCTTGGAAGAAAAAAGCCTCCAGCAAGCCTGGATGGTTACCTGGAATGCAGATAAAGTGCTCCAAGAGTTTAGGAGAGTAGCAGTGACCTTTATGAGGACACAGAATCAGAACACTGATTCCGGTTCGTCTACTGAAAAGGCAGGCTGCTTCATTTGGTCAGAGGGGAGAGTTATTCCTAGTTTATAAAATGGGGTGTCCCATGGTCACATTGATTTGGGAGCCAGTCTAATGCCCAAAAAACCAGCCTTCATGAAATGAAACAAAGCTATTTTTTAATTCAAACTAAGAGGTGAGTCTCATGACCAAAAAACTAGCCTTCGTGAAATGAAACAAAGCTATTTTTTAATTCAAGCTGATTGGTTCTAGAAAGTTGAATTTGAACAATGCCATGGCACAGAGCAGGAAGGCCAGCAGGGTGCCCATGGACTGGGGCAAGAGTGGCTGGTTATGAAGGAAAGGGGAGGAGCAGGCAGAGATGACCCAGACTGAACTGGTCACTAGAACATCTAGGTTCCATGATTAGAAGCTGGGAAGATAGGAGGGTAATTAGAGTGAATGACATCCTGACTCTTCAAGCAGCCTGAGGCAGGGGGGAAAGGCAGGCATGAGGCCCACGCTTGCCCATTACTAGCAAGGTGAGCTGAGGTGACCCTTCATTTGAACCTTGATGCTCTTTGAACTCCAGTTTCTGTCTCTGTCAAATGAGATTAATGATACACAGCTCGGATTACTGCTGCTCTGCTGGTGGGAATCAGCTGCCATCATCCTCAGTTTATAGATAAAGATGTTGAAGCACCATGAAGTTTAGAGTTAAGAGTTAAAGTCTGGATGACAATGAGATACCATTTCTCATCAGTGAGAACGGCTCATATCAAAATAGTAGGAACAATCTGTGTTGGCAGGGATGTGGTGAAAAAGGAACTCTCATCCACTGCTGGTAGGAATGTTGTCTGGTACAACCCCAGTGGGAAACAGTATGGAGAGTTCTCATTAAACTTAGAATTGAACTGCCATATGACTAGCAATTTCACTTTTGTGCATCTACTCTCAGGACATAAAAATACCCTCTCGAAAGGACGTATGCTCACCATTATTCATTGCTGCACTCAGTACAAAAGCTAAAAAAACAGAATTAACTTGGGTGTCCAATGACAGATGAGTGAACTATGAAGATATGATGTATATACCACAATGGAATACTATGCAGCCGTAAAAAACGATGAAATCATGCAATTTGCTGCAACTTGGTTGAAACTGGAAGATATCATGTTGTAAGTGAAGTAAGCCAGAAGAAGAAAGACACATACAGGATATCTCTCTTATCTGTAGTATATAGAATGCTGGATGAGATGAGGAAATGTACTATAGTTAAATGGGAAGGTCTTGATCACCCTTGACCCCAGCATTTAGAGAGAAGAATAGAGAAGAAAAGAAATTGAGGGGGAAAGAAGAGAATGAGAAGTAATGGATGAACAGGCATCAGGCCTTCAGTTATACGGGTGATATGAGTGAGTGGTACAATCATATATCCAAAACAAAGACTCGGTAAAACTGAAAACACGAGATCTAAACTGTAACCACTGAAACTTTGTAATGTGTCTGTCAAGTTGACAGACTGGGAAAGGGTGGGGGTTGGGGTGGGGAGGGAATATGGGAACACTGGTGGATGAAAATAGATACTGGTGGTGAGATTGGTGCGGAAATATTATATGCCTAGGACTGAACTATCAGCCATTTTGCAAATTATCAACTTTGTAAATTATAGTTGTTAAATTAAAAAAAATTCTAGGATTGATAAAAAAAAAGCATTAAAGTCTGGCTGGCTAACACTCTAAAGGTGGCTCTTCAGAGCCTAACTACTAGGTAACTTCTTTGTTATTAGAAACAAAACTTCTGCCTGTTATTAGAAACAAAACTTCTGCCAGATAAGTCTCTGTGTGCTCGTTAGAGAGGGAGCTTGTTAGAAATGCAGACTTCTCAGTCTCACCCTGATGCACAAGTCTTTAAAACCAGATCTTTGGTGATGTGGGTGCTCTCCAGCATCTGAGAGTCACCGCCTTAAATGACTGGCTTTCAAGCTTGTCTGCACAACGAAACCATTCAAAGTCAGAACAATGGTTATAACCAGGCCTAGTCAAGTTTCTGGTTTAATTAGTTTACTGAAAATGACCGGGAAAGAGTAATAAGCCATGAAGTTTCAGGAACATTATGAACAATGCCATTTCCTCCCCTCCATCTCCCTCTTACTCATTGCTGGGAGGAAATGGGAAGTTAGCACAATGGTCCATAGCAACTCTCCTGTAGCTGGACATAAAGCAGGGCCAGGATTTGTGTAATAGTGGGCACAGGACTGTGTCCAGCAGCCCAGGCAGGTGAGAGCACTCCTGGGAGTGGCTCCCACAACCACCACTATGATAACAATAATAATAATAATATACATTCCTTTAGGGTTTTTTTTTGTTTGTTTGTTTGTTTTTTGGTCACACCCAGTGCTGCTCAGGGCTTAGTCCTGGCTTTGCACTCAAGTATTACCATCTCACATGGGCTCAGGGGACCATATGAGAGGCCAGGGATTGAACCAGGTCAGTTTCATGCAAGACAAGTGCCCTACCCACTGTACTATGCTCCAGTCCTTAATTTTCTAAAATAAATTGACTTTTATCTTGAACTCCTACGGGATGCACAAGTACACCTTCTCAGCAGTGCCTTCTGCCTTTTCTTTGAAAGCTTTTATCTGAATTTTGGAGAACTTCTGTGGTTGTGACAAGGTGTCCTTGTCCTTGGTGTCATCTGTCCAAACCTGTGTTTGTGAAGTCAGTTATTATTAATTTTTTTAAAGGAAAAGGGATTTTATTATTTATTTATTTGTTTGTTTGCTTTTTGGGTCACACCCAGCGATGCTCAGGGGTTATTTCTGGCTCTGCACTCAGGAATAACTCCTGGTGGTGCTTGGGGGACCATATGGGATACCAGGGATTGAACCCAGGTCTGCCGCGTGCAAGGCAAACGCCCTACCCGCTGTGCTATCGCTCCAGTTATTATTTTTTTACAATTCAACATGGCTCAAGTTCAAACCATTATCTATCAACCCAGAAATTCTCTCCAGAGTTGGGAGAGAAAGAAATCCCCTTGCCCCTTATATTTTATATTTTGGGCCACACCCTGGCTTAGGGGACCATCTATGGCATAGGGAACTACAACCAAGGTCACGGCAGTTGCAGCCTCATGCAAGGAGAGTGTATTCTCCTTTATTCTATCTCTCTGGCCCCAAGAAATCGCTTTTATCACTGAGTAAGCATTAAACCACACAGGTGTGCATATCCTGGGCCCTCTGCTAAGAGACTGCAGAGACAGACAGAACCTCCTTCCCTTAGGTGAGCAGTTACTGGTCCTCAGGAATGAGAGAACTTTTCAGCATCTTTGTGTACAGACTACACTCTAACTTTTCCTGGTACTTGGGGGTTACCATCTGTGTTAGTCAACAGGATTTTTTTTTCCTTTTTGGGTCACACCTGGCGATGCACAGGAGTTACTCCTGGTTCATGCACTCAGGAATTAGTCCTGGCGGTGCTCGGGGGACCATATGGGATGCTGGAAATTGAACTTAGGTCAGCTGCGTTCAAGGCAAACGCCCTACCTGCTGTGGTATTGCTCCAGCCCCAGTCAACAGAATTTTTATGTAAAGGGAAGATACCCTATATTAGGAAGAGCAGTCCCCTCACTGGAGTTCGACAATCTCCCTCCCCCAGAAACAGAGAATGGGTCTTATTGTTCTGTGAAGTTCACATTCCGAAGGGGTTATTCCCAGGTGCTGAGAAAGCTTTCAGGGTTTTCCAGCTAGCCAAAGCCTTTCTTAACTTTGGAAAACATTGACTTAAAAAGAGACGGAGAATTTACACTTAGGCAGTATTTAAAGTAGAAACTCCAAAGGGGGTGGGATGTGAGCATTTCTTTACTTCCAACAGGAGAAGAAAACCACCTGTTAGTAATTTGTCCAACAGCCTCCAGGTATGGGCTTCTAGGCTTGGGGGAGCACTCTGATGCATCAGTGTTCCCATAGAGCATAAAAAATCTGCTAGAACGGGATGGGAGGAACCATCTACCCAGCCATTCTGTGCCCAGGTGAATGGCCCTGGTCTGGGATCACCATCCAAGATGCAGGGGACAGTACCCCTGAGCATCCCAGCAGGTCCCCAAACTTGCTTTTGATCTGACTGCTGTTCAGGGCCTCTGGCTCAAGAACAGAGTGATCATAGGGGGTGCAAGTAATTGAAGCCGCGACGGCCATGTGCAAGGCAAGAGTCTGCCTGGACTATCTCTCAGGCTCCTCCATGGCCTGTTCGTCCTGTTGATTGCTCTACGCATGTCCTTGCCCTGTTCCTGGCACAGTGACTCACACAGTAAGTGCAGAACGAAGGAGGTTTCTGCTCCACCTTTTATCTGGGCCCAGAGTTCTTTTTGTTCCAAAACCAGGGGCTTAGTTCTTATTTCACTCTCCCTGGTGATAGTGAAATAGCAAAGAATAGTGATCTCTTGGTTCGAGGAGAACAGCATGGTGAAGTACAGGGGACAGATGAGGACTTCCAACATTCTATCTCCCTGGGGTTAACTTTTATCAAGCCAAGCAAATCGAGCGTGAGCTGATGCTCCATCTTGGGACACTTTTTACTGGGTGACGTGCTGGGCCTTTGGCATTCCATTTGGGGTGAAATATCTCTTTTAACTTGCTTGTACTTAAGGGTGGCTTTTTGCTTAAGGGAGGAAAAATAATGAAAGGGGAATAATGGATTAAAACATTTTTATGTAAGGCACTCTGGCATCACTTGATGAACAGAATTTTGTTCTATGCAAAGGTTACAAATCTTATTGTTCTCCATGTTCTAAATGTAGATGCAGCAATGAGTTTTTATTATGAAAAGCACACCAGATAGGATTGATGGCACATATGTTTATGTTAAAAGGCTTTTTCCTCCAGGCAGTTATAAATATGAATGAATCTCTTTTTTAGATGAGCTTATCAGTGCAACTGATCTTGTAATTTTGGGCATCACTCCATAGAGCTTGGGTATTATTCTGTGTATCTAACATAATTTCTTTAGCAGATTAGGACAGTGTGGTTTTTAAAAAAAATTAATCATGCACATCAATAGGGTGATAGATGCCTAATTAGTCACTAAATAAAGATGAATTTTTTTTGGTACCTTAAGAAACTGTTTCCTTTGTTAGTTTTCTTCCCTTTTATAATAGTGTTGATTTTTCTACTCCTGGGAGCATGCCTTCACATGATATTGTATAATCTGGTCTTTTGTGTATCAGTTAAGAATATAATGAGGCAAAGAGATTTGTGTTGGAACGTGTTTGTTGGCATTTTCTAGCATGCCTCATGAATTTCCTTGGGCCAGGCACATGTCCTGCCAGTGGAGTGAGTGGCGGGCATACGACACTCATGGCCTTGTTCTATTTTTTGTTTGTTTGACACTCATGGTCTTGTTCTATTTTTTGTTTGTTTGTTTGTTTGCTCTGGGGCCATGCCTGGCGGTGCTGAGTGCTTACTCCTGGCTTTGTGTCCAGGGATCACTTCTGGTGGGGATTGGAGACATCATATGGGATGCTGGGAATTGCTCCCAGCTTGGCCTTAAAAGTGCAAGGCAAATGCCTTAACTGTTGTACTATGGCTCTGGCTCTGGCTAATCTGTCTTCTTCTAATAGAGTCTGGATTCATTCTTCGATGCTCAATAATCCTGTTGGGTATGATCCCTGGCCCTGCCTCCCACCCCCACCCCCCCGCTGCCCAAAGGACTGATTTCTCTAACTGATGACATTTGCCTTTCTTTCTTTCTTTCTTTCTTTCTTTCTTTCTTTCTTTCTTTCTTTCTTTCTTTCTTTCTTTCTGTTTTTGGGCCATACCCAGTGGTGCTCAGGGTTTACTTCTGGCTCTGTACTCAGGGATCACTCCTGGTGGGGACCATATGGGGTGTCAGGGATAGAACCCAGATGAGCTGCATGCAAGACAAATGCCCTACCTGCTGTACTAACACTCTTGCTCTCTGGCCCTGACGCTTTCTGATAATGGCCTAGAAAATCTAATCATATAATCTCTCAGTATCTATATTGCAAATCATAATGCCCAAAAATAAAGAGAGAGCATGGGGAATATTGTCTTCCATGGAGGCAGTGAGAGGGTGGGAAAGGTGGGGGGTATACTGCAGATATTGGTGGTGGGGAATGTGTCTATGTGTGTGTCTGTGTGTATGTCTATGTGTCTCTGTGTTTTTTGTGTGTGTCTGTGTGTGTCTATGTGTCTGTGTGTTTGTTGTGTGTGTCTGTGTGTGTCTTTGTGTTTCTGTGTGCTCCCCCAACAGTGCCCTGCAGCTCCCCATGTAGCTGGGATTGAACCCGGGTCCTCTGTAGTCAGCCCTGCACTCTAGCCCCGGGAACAGTGATTTTAGAAATTTGGGTGGAAAGCTACTCCACACTATTTTGTGGAGCGCTGTATCTTTTTCCAGTCTTTGACTTTATTTTGCTTGGGTTAAAACAAAAAATTGAACAGGGTCATAACCATTTTATGAGCAGAGTCTTTAGAGGGAAGACTGTAGAACCTTTCCATCCTGATACCCAACCCCCTTCTCCCCTCCCCTCCCCTCCCCCACCCTTCCATTCCCTTCTTCCTCCCCAAGCCCTGTTGGGGGCACCCAGGGCTCACTCCCGGTGATGCGGGTGGTTCAGTGGCCCAAGGATGTGCTACTGCCCAGAAGGGTGCCAATCTCCATGCCCGCTCCTCCCTCGCCCTCTGTGTCCCCTTTATGTCTGTCCCGCGCAGTCAGCCAGGCACTCTCCTCATCTCTTCGTAAGCTCCTCTCGGAAAGGTAAATATTTCACATAGTTCTCTGAAGTTTCACAATCCCGAGGATTTACGATCCAGGGCATCTTAAATCCCCTTAAATAAATCTCTGTATGTTTGTAACTCAGTCAAAAAATCATTTCACAGGGTATGTTATATACAGTTTCGATAAGTGCCTCGATTATACATAGTTCCCCATGAAATGGTGATAGAAATGTCCAAAGATGGATTTTTCAGTTCTCACACTCCTCTGTTCGAATAAATAATAAGGAACGGACTCTCCCCAACTCCCTCCCCCTTCCACGTGGATTTTGTATGAGGACTTGACTTTGTGTGGAGCAAGTGAAGATGAAGTTAGAACTTGAGTCCGAGGCAGGCAGCTCAGCGCACTGGCTTTGCATGCAGCCGTCACTCCCCGGCACCATTGGGCCCCTGAGCACCGAGAAGAGAGCAGCCACCAGGTCCATCAGGAAGGGTCCACTCCTCCCTCACATCCCAGGTAGAAATGAGTCCAGCTTCTTTATTCAGGCCAGATGCTCCAGTGGGAGGAAGTTTTCAATTTCCATTGACATCTTGTAGACTACATGAGTTTCTGAGGAGCAAATACCAAATCACTCGTATGCATGAAGGGTTCCTGCACACCTGGGGCGTAGATAACCCCTGCATACCTGGGGCGTGGATCCCTCCTAACCCTGCCAGGCTGGTGTGGGCAGAGAGAGTTGCCACGGGGTGTCTTTGGTGAGAGAAATGTGCTGAGCCCTGACTCCCCTGGAAGGCACAGAGGGTTAGAGGAGTCCAGATCCTTTTTGCTACCCTCACGGCACCCACGGATACAGATCCAACCTCAGGAGGGGAGAAGAGGGCAGAGCCGTGTGGACGGTGGTTTTCAAAGCACGGGTTAACCTAAGGATAGTAGATACATGGGACAGGAAGAGTACCCCATAGCTGGAAGCCTGCCTCATGAGCAGAGGAGAGAAGGCAGCTGGAATAGAGAAGGGATCACTAAGAAAAAGAGGGCTGGAGGAATCGGTTGGGATGGGAGATGTGTGCAGAAAGTGGATAAAGGACCAAACATGATAACCTCTCAGGGTCTGTATTGAAAACCATAATGTCCAAAAGTAGAGAGAGATTATGGGGAATCATGTCTGCCATGGAGGCAGAGGAGGGTGGGAAAGAGGGGGTATAATCTGGGGATATTGGTGGTGGGGGGTGTGCACTGGTGGTGGAGGGATGGGTGTTTGATCGGTGTGATTGTAATCCAAACATGAAAGCTTGTACCTATCTTACGGTGATTCAATAAAATTTTTAAAAAAAGAAAAAGAAAAGAAAAGAAAAAGTTATCAAGTATTTAATAAAAACAAATTTTATATAAAAAAAAGTATTGCAGAGGGGCCATAACCATAGTCCAGCAGGTAGGGAGATTGCCTTGTATGCAGCCAACCCAGGCTCAATCCCTGGCATCCATAGGGCTCCCCAAGCCCCTCCAGGAGTGATCCCTGAGTGCAGAGCCAGGGGTAAGCTCTAAGCACAGCCAAGTGTGACTCAAAAAACAAACATATAAACAAGAAAACTATTACAGAAAAGGACCCTAAAGTACCTGGGCTGGGATGGGATACTAGTTAAGGACCAACCACAGAAGCAGAACCAATTAATTATATGCATATGTGTATATGAGCAAAACACAGAGTTGGTTTAATATAAATGATGAGCTCTAGCCAAGCACATCCGAAATGCCTAAGGCAGGTCATCAGGAGAGAAGGTCATCAGCAGCTGAGAGCCCCAGGCGTGGGTTGAAGCCATGATCTACAGGTAGTTACTGGCTCCCTCTTCCAGGAAACCTTAGCCTTGCTTTAAAGGCCTTCTAGATGCTTGGATCAGGCCCAGGGGGAGTGTCCGGGACAGTCTCCATCACTGAAACCTCCAGATTCTAGTTATGCTTTCCCTCTGACCTTTCAAGTTCCAGGATCTCATTCTTCAGTCATTGCCCTCACTGTAATAGCAACATTGTGCATGTTTGATGAGTCACTTTTCTTTATAATTCAGTCACTTACTAATGAGATTCTGTTTGGTTTATGGAAATCCCAGTTGTTGGCTGTGGGAGGAAAGAAAGGGCTTGGGGCAGATGTTGGTTGCAGGCCACCAGGACAGCTGACCCCGAGCTCACCCTTCTCCCTTAAACCCCTTTCTTTAACTCATTTTGGAGCAATAACCTGATGGCATTCTACATCTTGGGCTGACAACAATGTTCTAAGGTAGCAAATATGTGACTGTTAGAAGATCATCATCTGTAACTATTTGACTCCAAGTGACCAAAACAATCATCTAAATACCTACTTGACCACATCTGATACAGACCACAATTACTTCTTTGCCACCAAAATCAGAGTCATTATTGCCTTTAATAATTAAGACTAGAGAACCAATTTAGAAGCCCAGAAGCGATAGCACAGTGGGTAGGGCGTTTGTCTTGCACGTGGCCGACCCGGGTTCGATTCCCAGCATCCCATATGGTCCCCTGAGCATTGCCAGGAATAATTACTGAGTGCAGAGCCAGGAGTAACCCCTGAGCATTGCCGGGTGTGACCCAAATAGAAAAAAAAAAGAAGCCCAGAACCATTGCAGGGAGCTCATCCCTAAGAATCTGTTGTCTGAGCCACAGATAGTGAAAATATCTGTATTGTTTGGGGCTGGTAACAGAAACTGATCCAAAACTTTTAACTCTGACCTGATACCACGAGGCCGAATGGAAACACAGGAAAGAGATATGCCACAGGCAGTGTGACACAAACATATACCACTGAATAATTAGTCGTTTGATGTTGAAATCAGTATCTTCTAGATTATTCCAAGAAAGACACAGCAATAGTCATTTTCCATCAAAAGGAGCTCTTTGTGGGACTACAGAGAATAAATACATTAGGGGTTTTCTGACTATGAATTGGCAGTAAGACTGTTGATATTATCTAGTTAATCCCGACTGAGCTCTCAAAGTGGTATTTGAAGACTTCATTCACATCTTCTTAATTGCTGAGTGTATGAGCCTAAGTTGTTCACAATATTCCAGATATTGCAGACTTTTCCTCTTTTTTGTCAGTCTTATTCTGGTTTGGTCATTCAATTAATTGGGGATGAGAAGAACCATTTTTTTTTTGTTTTATTGACAGCCTAAGTTTTTATATTTTAAATTTCAGTAATTTCTGATCTTTGTTCCTTTCTACATAATTATTTTAGTTTGGTGCTCTACCTGGTGGTGCTCAGGAATAATTCCTAGCTTTGTGTTCAGGGACCACTCCAGGAGCTGCTTCAGTGACTACCCAATGCCAGGTCAGTGGATTGCAGGGCAAGCCTTAGCTTCACTCTTTGGCCTACCTTTCTATATTTCATTTCTTTCTGATTTTTAAAAAATGTCTTGCCGTCTCTACAGAGACACCAAACAGCATAAACCTCAGGTGCCCCTGAGAAGCCTAGGGCCTTCTTGGAGTGGGGGTAGGCAGGCTCCCCTGGACTCCCTAATCCCTCCAATTCTCCACCGCCATCCGCGCTTCCTGCAGCCACGCCCACTTTCCACAGACCCCCCCTCCTTGTCAACTCACCCACCCATTCTGCTCTTCAAATTCACCACCTGGATCTCTGAAGAGATGCAAGCCAAGCCGCTGAAATTTATAAACACACTGTCCCTCCAGCTGGAAACTCTGGGGTGCCCTCAGGAGAGGGGCAGGCAGTGTCCCCGCCCTGCTGGAGCCCTGGCAGCTGTGCCCACACTACACACCCTGCTACGGCCACATCAACTACCTAAATCCACAGCTTCACTAAGAGTCTCTGCAGACTCACCCCTGTTCCACAGATCTTGGAGTTTATGGACTGCCCGACACCTCCAAATTCCACAGTACTGAAATTCCAGTAGGAGTACACCAAATTAGATAAGAAAGTAACATAGAAGCCAGCTAAACTCAACAAACCAACCAAAATATCACGGAAGGCTGCTCAGCTAGCCATGAACAGGAAGTCCTCAGACAAAGACTTAACAACCCCATAGGGACCCATAACAATTTTCACAAAATTTTTTTACTGAAGTATTTTTTATAATTTCTTTAGCCATTTGGTTGTAACTTGTAATATGAAACAAATGATTTTGTGCCTGCTGAAAGGGCAGGCTTTCGGGGGACCACAAAATGGCAAAATGGGGAGGGGGTAGGATGAAATGGGGACAATGATGAAGGGAAGGTCACTCAGGTCATTGTATTGGTGCTGGAACATCTATAGCCCATAACAACTGTGAATGAACAACTTGGTAAATCATGGTGTTTAAATAAAAGTTTAAAAAAAATTTAATATCTTGAGATAGAAACAGGTTATTGATTTGATCCCTTTCTTCCTTTCTAACATAAGCACTTAAGGGCTATAAATTTCCCTCCAGCACTGTTTAGTTGGATTGCGTATTCCGGTTTTTCTTTCTTTGAGACTTCCTTTGTGGCCCATAGATTACTTGAAAGTGTGTTGTTTAATATCTCAGTGACTAGAGGTTTTTCTGTTGTTTCATTTTTACTGAGTTCAAGTTTAATTCTACTGTGCTCAGAGATCACATTCCATATGATATGAAATTTTAAAAAATTGTTGAGTGTTGTTCTGGGAGCCAGGAGCCTGTCTCTGGATGAGGGTTCACGGGCACTAGACAGAGTGTGTGTTCTTCACTTTGTAGGATTGTTCTTTAAATGTCAGCTAGATTCCCATGCAATTTCCTGCAACATGGATGGAGCTAGAGATATCATACTGAGTGAAGTCAGTCAGAAGGAAAGGGACAGATACAGAATCAACTCTCTCATATGTGGGACTTAAATATACACAGCAAGCAACAAAAGGTCACGGTCACAGTCTTCCCGTTGTTTGTCGATTTGCTCGTGCAGGCCCAGTAACGTCTCCATTGTGAGACTTGTTACTGTGTTTGGCATATCGAATATGTCACGGGTAGCTTGCCAGGCTTTGCCATGCGGGAAAGATACTCTCAGTAGCTCGCCAGGCTCTCCAAGAGGGGCGGAGGAATTGAACCCGGTTTGGCCTGGCTGGCTGCGCACAAGGCAAACGCCCTACCACTGTGCTATCACTCCAGCCCAACAAAAGGTCAAAGGCAACATAATGGGAAAAATGATCCACACAACTGAGTTGGAGATGGGTGTGTTAGGGAGAGGAAGGTGGGCACACCAGTGATGGGTGTGATGTTGTAATTCTGTGCAAGAAATACTATTGATAATATGGTAAACCACAGAATCTCAATCAATAAAGTGATTTTTTTGGGGGGAGAAATAAAGCACCAAGGAACAAAACTAACTACATATGTACAAAATCTTTGAAGTTGTGTGGTTTGGTTTGGTTTGGTTTGGTTTGGTTTGGTTTGGTTTGGTTTGGTTTGGTTTGGTTTGGGACCACACCTGGAGATGCTCAGCGGTTACTACTGGCTCTGTACTTAAGAATGTTTACCTTGCATGCAACAGATCTGGGTTCAATACCCAGCATCCCATATGGTCCCCCGGGCACCGCCAGGAGTAATTCCTGAGTGCAAAGCCAGGGGTTACCCCTGAGCATTGCTGGGTGTGACCCAAAAAGCAAAAATAATCTGGGATGCCAGATTATCAAAACTCCTACTTTGTTATTCTATGACTATGGCCTAAAGTTTTTGAAATGCTTTGAAATTTTATCAAAATCTATTAAAAGTTAAAAAAATTGGGGGTATGGTGCCGCCAGCAGGTCAATCTGTACCTGTGAGGCAAGTGCATCAGCAGCCTGATGGCGCCTTCAG
>JAOXYA010037586.1:0-12713 GCA_028565675.1 Sorex palustris
CATCTATAGATTTTCTTGCAGTTGTGAATGTGCCATGTTCACACTTCTGAAGCTTGCACATTCCCTTTACCACTAACAAAATCACTTTTTATTCTAATCCCCATTGCTTTGTTAATAACTTAGCTAATCAGCTGATAAATAATTTTTCTTAAAACTGTCAGGCTCTATTGCTTCTGGGATCGTCTTTCTCTCTCTATATATATATGTATATATACATATATATAATCTATTTAAATCTTAATTAATATGTTTCAGTTCACACGTTTCCACTTACGTTTTTTATGTAGTTTTTTCACTTAACCACCAAAGCCTCTGCATCTTTCTATATACTTTCCATTATTTATTAAATTCTTTCTCAAGACAAACACCCATCCACACAAGCACATATCCACACCTACATTTACCACTGCTTAGTGTAGCAGCCATAAAATCTACCGCTGTTGAAAACAAGATTAATAACCACAATTTCTGTACTCTGAGTCCAGGAACTTCAATCAAAGTCCACAATTCCCTCATGTTGTTCCAAATCAATTATTGACCCATTCTTGAGAGATAGGGGTGATGCCTCTGACAGGTTTCATTGTTTCTAATAGTTTTCATGTGGCCTCTTTAGGGTTTTTTCTGTATGTTTCATGTCATCTGCAAATCTTCAGAGTTTAGTTTCTTTTCCAATTATTCTCTTTTTGACTTCTTTTTTTCTTGCCTGATTGTTACCGTGAACACTTTCAAAGCTGTATTGTACAACAGTAGAGAAAGTGGACGTTCTTGCCTGATCTCAGAGGGAAGGCTCAGATGGAAGCCTTTCTGGTTTCTGCCATTGAACATAATGTTGGCTGTGGGCTTTTTTAAGATAGTTATTATCTTGAGGCACATTCCTTCTATTACTATTTTGCTAAGTTTTTTTTAATCATACACTCATGATGAATCTTGTCAAAAGACTTTTTTGATTCTATTGATATTATCATGTGATCCTTCATCTTTTCTTTCATTGATATGAAGTATTGATGAGTTAATTTGCATATAATGAATATTCTTTACTTCTGGGATGAATTCCATTTGGTCATGGTCTGAAATTCTTTTGATAAATTATTAAATTCAGCTCACAAAGACTTTGTTACGGACTTCTGTATCAATGTTCATCAGAGATACCTATCTGTGATTTTCTTTTTTAGTGATATTTCTGTCTGCTTTTGAATAAGTGACAAGATATAATTCCCTTATCAAAAAGAGCAAGTGCTGTCTGTCATGGAGAGAAAATAATACTCATTCAACACTCGTGGGAACATTGTAAACTTGTTTAGCCATATGGAAAACTGTATGGATATTATTATTCAAAAAAATTGAAAATAGAACTATCACATCATCAAGCAATCCAACTCTTAAATATATATCCCTGAAATACAAAAATACTACCTCAAAAATATTCATGCCTACATTATAGTGCTATTTACAATAGTCAAAAGTTGGGAACAACCCACTTGTCCAGTAAAAGATGAGTGATTAAAAAAAAACTTGTAATTTACATAAACATAGAAGACTACTACACAGTTATAAGAAAAGATTATACTTTGCCTTGTGCTATAAAATTAATGAAACTGAAGGCTATCATACTAAGTGAAATAAATCAGAAGATAAATGACTAATCCTAGAATATATCATTCATATGTAGACTATAAAAAACAAAGTCAGGTAGTAGACAATGTCACTATCACTGTCCTCCCGTTGTTCATTGATTTGCTCAAGCAAGCCCAGTAACATTGTGAGACTTGTTACTGTGTTTGTCATATCGGATGCGCCACGGGGAGCTTGCCAGGCTCTGCCGTGCGAGTGAGATACTCTCGGTAGCTTGCTGGGCTCTCTGAGACGGGTGGAGGAATTGAACTCGGGTTGACCATATTTGCCACTTGCAAGGCAAACGCCCTACCCAGTGTGCTATCACTCCAGCCCAGACAATGTCAAGGGGAGTAAATTCTTAGACTTTAGTGACAGAAATTCTTAACAAAGTAGGGAAGGGGAATAAAAAATAAGGAACAGAAGGGAACTAACTAGTAGTGATGCAGTTGGTACTTTGGTGTTGAGCTTGATGTGGTAACATTATCCTCCTAAAACATAAACATTTACGTTCTTGTTAACTAATTTTACAAATTTTATAACAAATTAAAAATAACTAAAGAGTGATTTAAAATAAAATATGAGAAACCCAGGGGAAATTAAATAGATATCTAGTGTAAGTGTTTTCAAATATTAGAGTGATTTAGAGAAAGAGGGAGCTTTGTATACCTCATTTGGTAATCAAGGCATTTGTCATTTATATCACTGATGGTGGCCTAGTTAAATGTCTTGGCAGAAAGGCTATCATTGTCTTTGACGAACATTCTTGGGATATGGGCTCTAACTCTTGGCAGGGATCACTGGAAATAAGTTAAACTCTTGTCTAGGGTGGCACTTAGACATTTGGACAAAGGAGTGGCCAACATTCAAATATACCTGAGTTGTCTTTTCATTGGCAGAGTAAAGGATAATGAAACTGAAGGAAGTGAACCTGATGTTATTGATATGTGATGAAAAACCAGAAAACAAACTACAGACTATTCAAATATATGGTGCTGAGGACTCATCAGTAACACTAAAGGCCATTTGGAATCTGCCCCTGAGAAGAACACAGTGTCTCTAAAGATTCAGTTGTAGTTGTTCTCATTTAGGGCAGTGCAGTTTCCAAGAAAAATAAACTTGCAATGGTTTTGGACATTTTTATACCTATGAATAAGATGAGTCCTTAAACAATAAAAGGTCAGGTGAGATCTGGTAGTGGATATTGTTAGTTATCAGAAAATTCAAAATAAATCCATGAGCCTTTATATGGCAGATTGATCTGCTGGCAGCACCAGACCCCCTCATTATGTATTTTAATCCTGAGTATATTAAACAGTAGTTTAACTTCTCTGTCAGCTAGCCAATTATTTGAATTATCTGTTCTTTTTCTTTCTCTTTTTTTTTCTTTTTTGGCCACACCTGGCAGTGCTGAGAGCTGACTCCTGGCTCTGAGCTCGGGGATCACTCCTGACGGTGCTCAGGGGACACTTGTGCTCCTGGGCATGAACTGGGTTGCCTGCCACCTGCGAGGCCAGAGCTTTACCCACTGGACCGTCTCGCCAGCCCTTGTCTTTTATATTAAACTTTTATGTCCCTGGGTTTCCTTTTCCCCTCTTCTAATTGTGAACTTTTCATCTCTGCGTGTCTGGGTCTTCGGCACTAAGTCCTCGCTGTCGTCACATTTCTCTTGGAGTGCCTGGAGTTTGTTCCATAGCCCCTGGAGATCCTGCGAGGGTATCTTGCATGCACCCACCCCGGGTGGATCCCCATCACCTGCGTTTCCTGGGTGTGGCCTGGAGCCCCCCCTCCAGGGCCGGGTGCCCGGGTGTTCCTGGTCCGCTGTGCTGCGGGGTGACCCTGGGCCCCGGGTTTCCCAAGCACGAGGCTGTTTGGTTTCACCCTTGTTGGCTTCTGGCCTGCTGGTGGTTCAGTTCCTCGAGTCTCAGCCCGAGGCCGGCAGGGCCCCTTCTGAGCGCTTTGGGCGGGCGGAGGGGAGTTCCTCATCGGCCTTGTGAGGAGCCCGGCAGTGTCCCCGGTTCCCGCACTCCTGGGCACGCGACCTCCCGGGATTGTCACGGCTGCAGCCTTCCCCAGCCGAGGCTGCCGGGTCTGCTGCGAGGCTCCCGTGTTCCTGATTTAGTCAGTGGTCCTGGGCCCGGAGCCCACCACATCTTTGCTGATGTCACTGTAAGAGGCATGTTGAGTGATTGACGTGGAAATGTGGTGGTCAGGGCTGAAGGAGAAGAGAGGGGACGGAGGGGGATGCTGATCGCTTCCTGGTGCGGCGTGGCCCTTCCCGCTTAGTGCAGTGACCCTGCAGGGCGGACGCAGGTGACAGGTCTGCGACATCTGTAGGGCTGTGCTTCCCTGTGGGCCCTGGGGCTGGGGCTGGAGAGGTGGTGCAGGGGGCCGAGTGCATGCACGGGGGCTGCGGCCAGGGAACCCCGGTTGGCTTCTTGGCTTCATGTCCTCCCCTGCCTCCCACCAGCCCGCACTTTTCACAGAGGCAGCCTCCCCCTGAGCTGAGCATAGCACCACCTGGTATGGCTCGAAACCCAAGAGCAAATGAATGAATGAATGAATGACTACAAAGCATTGGGACTGACCCTGGCGCACAGTGGAGAATGCTGTGCAGCTAGCGACGCCTGGGGACCGGGTCTGAGACCAGAGAGGAGTGTCCGTGACATGCTCAGCACCGGTGACTGCCACGAACCTCTGTGGGGCGAGGCTGGTGCTGGCGTGCTGGAGTAAGAAACTCTTATTCTGTAACGTGAACGTGTGGAGGGAAACTGAGGCCGACATAAACACCTCCAGTCTTTCTTGATAAAATTCTTTTCATTGATTTTGGGGTTGGGGCTGCCCGGCCGTGTCGGGGCTTCCTCCTGGCTCAGTGCTCCTGAGTCACTCCGGGTGGTGCTCAGGGGATCTTACATGGAGTTCAGGCCTGTGCCCGGCTGGCCTCGTGCAGGCAGGGCCCCGTGGCTCGGGGGTAAGGAGCCAGTTGCAGTTTCAGGGGATCACCTTGTCCACAGTGAGTCACTTTCTCTTGCTGCTTTCAAAACTCTGGCCTTGGGCCAGGGAGGTGGCTCAGAGGGCTGAGCACTGGGTCTGAGTCCTGGGCCCACACGGGCCCCCAGTGCAGCAGGATGGGACTCCCACGTCACTGGCTATGATTAGGGAAACCAGCATTTCAGGTACAAAAATCCTGTGACCCCGGCCCAGGAGTGTGAGCCCCGTCAGGGGTGAGGGGAGTCAGGCCACGGCCAGGCCCCAAAAGAAAGTCAGATTGAGGTGATGGAGTCTTTTTTATTTTATTTATTGTTTGCTTTTTGGGTCATACCTGGTGATTTTCAGGGGTTCCCCAGGAATTTCTCCTGGCAGGGCACCGAGGGGCCCTATGGGATGTCGGGGATCGAACCCGGGTCGCCACATACAAGGCAAACGCCCTCCCACTGTCCTGTCGCTCCAGCCCCAAGTTGACTGAGTCTTGATGCCGTTTCTCTTCCAACTCATCCTCTCATGAGGCTTCTTGAAACCGCTTGTTTTTCTCTCAGATTCATGAAGAAATCGGCCATTTCCCCCAATACGTTTCTTTAATTCCCATCTCACTTTCCTTGGGGTTTTGTCTCTCTGGCTTTTTAAGGTCCCGTTGGTGTGGTGGCGAGTGGAGCTGCTGGCCTGGTCCTGGTGTTCGCTACTGCCCAGGCAGTGAGGCCTGTGGCCATGGCGTGGCCCGCACACTAGGTGGCAGTGCCCGCACATTCCATGGCAGTGCCGCACACTCAGGCGCAGCTGCCTGGAGCAGTGGCAGCTCCCAACAGCAGTGCTCCCCAGGGCACGCCCACGTCTGTGTGCCCACAGGGCAGTGCTCTGCCCCGGCCCCTCGAGCCCATTTTCCCTCCTCTCCCCTCTCACAGCAAACACGGCACCCCGTGGGGCCCTCTAGCTCCCTCTGCCACCTCCCCCCGGCCCTGCTGCCCGTGATTCCGAGTGACTGAGAGACAATGTGCCTGGCGCGGGCGCGGCTGGGTCTTCTGAGCCTGTTGCGACTGAGAATCCAGTCCTGGGGCTGGGGAAGCGGCCGGGGCTGGAGCATCGGGCCCGGCATCAGCAGGGCGGCCCAGAGGTCCTGCATCGCTGGGCTTGGAGTGTCGCCACACCCCGACACTGGGCCGGGAATCACCCCTGCCCCCAGTTCCACTGGGCAGGCCCCTATTTTAAAAAGTGAACAGAATCCAGGTAGATTTCAGTCCTGAAATGCGCTTTTAAAATGAGTTTTTAAAGGCGTGTATTTCTTTGTTGGTGTTTCCATATTGTTCATGCATTACTGTCCTGACTGAGAAACCTGAGTCCTCGGTGAGGTGACTTGTGCCTCTCTGCGTGTCGTCACAGAGACAGGGGGACCCCGTGGAGTCCTTCTGCCTGCACCCCTTCCCCTTCCTGGGAGGTTTGCTCTGTCTCTAGACTGCTCGCACCCTGCCCATGACTGCTCAGCCTCCCGGGGGGACGCGAGCGGGTTCTCTGTGCCCACTACGTGGCCGGTCTCTGCAGCCCCCTCTGTCCGTGCTGACCCGTGTGCAGTCTGGGAAACTGCCCCGGGGCGTGTTCCCCGCCTTCTCCCTCGTGGCCCTCCCCTTGCTGCTTTCCCGGGGCTCCCCTGTCCGCTCTGTCATGCTGTGTCCCCACCCACCCTGTTTATATGATTTTCACCTGTCCCGCCAGACCCCACTGATGTCCCCAGGGGGATGCAGTGGTGGAGGCCAGTGGCCCTCAGCGGAGCCCTGCGGCCCCTGTGGGGGCTGGGGGCAGGGCCGGAGTGAGACAGTACCGAGCTGGACGTTTGCGGGGTCTGGGAAGGGGGGAACTTTCTCTTCCGCAGACTCGAATGCGTCTGTTTGGGGAAGATTTCAGCGCTCCTGACTTCCGGGAACTCTGCTTAGCCGAAAGCGTCTTTCCTGCTTCTCCGCTCGGTTGTCACGGGTCTTAGGGCCTGCAGTGAAGGGGCTTTCAACAGGGTCACTTGTTTGGGTGGGTCTCTTCTCCTGGGAACTGCAGCTGCCGGTGCTAACTTGGACCCAGCTCCGGCTGCCCATCAGGGTGTCCAGGTGACCGACCCTGCCCACTCACTGCTGCTTTTCAGACTCTTCCCGTCTGTTGTGAGATAAGCACAATGTTCTGCCATGTGATTCTCAGATGTGAATAATGTGCCCGACGCCTGCAGCCCTGCAGTTCCCGAGGTCTGCGTGGGATGTATTGGCTTAGGGAGGGTCGATGAAATTGATCCAGATTCCTGCTTGGAGGAGTGTTGGGGGAGGGGGTGAACATCTGCCTGTCCGTGCCGGTGAGCGGGAGAGCTCCGTGATTCATGGACCGTCCTCTTGGCACGCAGTTCTGTTGTCTTGCTAATGGGAGATGCTCAGAACATTTACTCCAGATGAAATCACTGGCTCAGAGACACCGGCACCGCTAAATCACCGCTCTTTTAGGGAGTACCAACCATCATTTTTCTTTTTGCCTTTTGTAGATTTGACTCACAAAATTAATGGAGGCTTGTGTTAGAATAAAAAGCAATTTAATTTCATTTTTTAAAAATGTGAAATATGAACTGCTCCATTACTGACCTTTTGTAAATTAAGAGGCCGTGTAAGATTCTTTGGGGCAGTAATCAATGTATTTCTCTTTTATTTTCGTAAGAGGCAGCCCAGGGATGAGGCAGGGCTGACGTGAGACACATGCGGTTCTCTGCTGCTGTGCTCGGAAACGCGGTGGGCTGGGTCAGGTGAGGGGCTGGTGTCTAGCGGTCACTTCCTAGGGGCTGGTGACTAGCGGTCACTTCCTAGGGGGTTGTTTGGCTAGCGCTCACTTTATTAGGGGACTGATTGGCTAGCAGTCCCTTCGTGGCAGAGCTAGCAGGGGGAATAAAGATACCACACACACACACACACACACACACACACACACCACTCCGGCAGCTTTCTGGGGACCCCTTTTTCTTTCACTGCTTGATCACTTGATCGCTTGACTTCACGTTAATCATCCATTTGCTCGAGCAGGCACCAGTAACGTCTCAATTCATCCCTGTCACGTGCTATTGTAGCCCAATGGCGTCTGTTCGTTCTAGGAACACAAAGAGCCTCAAACCGATCATTCAGGGTCTTGATGAAGAAGTCTGACCATCTTGTAGGTGGGTGGCCATGCGGTCTTTTGACATCCCGTGGAATCCAGTCGGTAACGGCTCTAGTCCAGCGGTTGTCTCCAAATCTCATTACGTGTCCAGCCCATCTGATTTTCGATGCCTTGGCAAACAAGACAGCGTCCCTGATTCTTGATTGTCGACAGAGGTCAGAACTCCGGATTCTTTCTCTCATTTCAGTGAAGCGTGATATGCCAAGCATAGCTCTTTTGATTCCTCTTTGGGAGACCCAAATAGCATTCTCATCCTGTTTTTGTAGGGCCCAGGTTTCTGAGGCCTATGTTAATGCAGGAAGAACATGGAATCAAAGAGATGTGCCCGGAGCCGGAGGTTCTTCGTCCTCTTAGCTATTTCTTCGATATTCTTGAAGGCGTTCCAAGCTGCTCTCTTCCTCCTGTGCAACTCAGGTGCCAGGTCATTCAACATGTTGACTTCTCGACCTAGGTACATATAACTGTTGCATTCGAAGATGGTCGTTTCCTTGAGAGCGAATGGAACATCAGGAATGAGACTGTTTCTTATGAACATTGTCTTTGTGAGATTCAGCTGGAGTCCGACCTTTCCACACTCACGGTCGAAGTGGGCCAGCATTTGTGCCGCTTGACTAATGTCAAGCTTTTCTGGATTTTATTTTATTTCTTTTGGGCCACAGCTGTCAGTGCTTAGGGCTGACTCCTGGCTCTGCACTCAGGAATCACTCCTGGCAGAGCTCTGGAGGATGCCGGGGATTGAACCTGGGTAGACGGGGTGCCAGGCAAACGCCCTCCCTGCTGTACTATCGCTCTGGCTTCTCTGAATTCTTTTTGAATTAATTTCTGAATTGGTGATGATAATTCTATTTCATTTTTCTTAAAATGCTGGGGATCCAGCCCAGGACCCCATACAGTCCAGGCAGGTGCTTTCCACAGAGCTGCCAGAATTGGGGGGGGGGGAATGGCTCATTTTCTCAGAAAGACCTGAAGGTCATGCATGAGCTGGCCAGAGAGAAGCCGAAGGGCCCGCGGCACAGGCCATGTGTGGGAGGCCTGGACACGCCCTCGGCCCCCTGACCACTGCCGCAGTGACCTCTGAGCATTGAACTGGGAAATGGAAGGGGAAGAAGGGTCTGTGTGCGATTTCAGGGGCTGCCTTTCACTGCTGGGTGCCGGGCCCTTGTCTGCCGTGTCCCTCTGTGCCTCCAGGAGTGTCTCTCCCACGGTCTGGGTGTTTCTGGGCTGCCCTCTACCCTCTGGGAGTCTGAAGGTGGGAGGGAGGCAGTTCTCCCAGACCCTGGGCTCAGAGTGCAGAGCTGGGCTCCAAGATGGCAGAACAGATGCCATGGTGGTTCGGGGGCTGCCCGGGAGCCCCCTGGCTTACAGCCTGGCCCAGCCCGGCCCTGTTGGGTTGGAAGAAATCCAGGCTGCTCCCCCAGTCATGGTGCTCCCCAGGCACGGTGCTCCCCGTCATGGTGCTCCCCAGTCATGGTCCTCCCCCAGTCATGGTGCTCCCCAGTCACGGTGCTCTCCAGTCACGGTGCTTGCACAATCACGGACAATGCTCCGCCAGTCATGGACAGTGCTCCCCCATTCATGGGACTCTTCCAGTCAGCACTGCTCCCCCAGTGACAGTGCTCCCCCAGTGACTGCTCCCCTAGTCACAGTGCTCCCCCTGTCATAGTGCTCCCCCTGTCACGGTGCTCCCCCGTCAGTGCAGCTCCCCCAATCACGCTGCTGCTGTCACCAGCCCAGACCCAGACAAGTGCCGTCCTTGGGCCCCCTGGAGGCCTCGGCTCCCTTCCTGGCAACCGTTTCACCCGGAAGTCACCTGTCGACCAGCTCACACGGCCTCCTGAACAAAGCCTTTTCTCTGCGTTGAGTTTGGGTCTCTGGTACATCAGCTGCTCCGATATCCTGCTTTTGGTCCCTCCTGCCGGTCATTTTGTGCTGCCCTGGGTGTTAGGGCACCTGCCAGCTCCCGGCTGGAGTCCCCGCGGCTGTTCCTGAGCGGTTCTCAGCTGCCACACGGCGTGGCCAGCTCCAGCAGGGTTCCCTTGGGTCACGTTCCTTGCCTCCTGCTCGCCACCAGCTCTGGCTACTCCCGGGGCCAGTGGCATCCCAGACTTGGCAGATTCCTGACCGGCCTCTCATGGCCTGGGCACGTGCTGTTTCTTAATAGGTGGATATAGCTTGATTCTTTTCTTTCTCCCTTTTTCCGGCCATACCTGGTGGTGCTGTGATGGGAGTGGGGGGTTGGGGAGTGGCGGGTGCAGGAGGGAAATGGGGGGCTGGGATTGGGGGCTGAGCCTGGGGGACCCGCCACAGGGCACTCCAGCCCTTGGGCCGCCATGGCTGTTCCAGGATGTTTGGCAGTTGCGTTCCCGGCGGTCTCACGCGGGCGCCCACCCCAGCAGAAGTGCCGCTTGGTGCTGTGGGAGCTGTGCCATCCCCGAGGCTCGTGGCCACAGCTGGGCTTGGTGCGCTTCTGGCTCCCTTGAGCGTTTCTGGAACCCTCCACCCTTCATCAGCCTCTGTGCGCAGCTGGGCGTGTTCACGTTTACGATGGTCACGACACAGCTTAGGTGACACACGTTTTCGAAGGCTCAGCTCAGTCTGCCAGACGTATATTCCCACTGTGTTTCCGTGGCCTAACTAATGGACTGTGTTGCGTTTGTGTTTTGCAGACTGCTCTCTCTGTATCAGAAAATTTCTGTCCTACAAAACACAGTGCCCGACGTGTTGTGTGGTGAGTTGGCCTTTCCTTTCCTCTTTTATGTCAGCGAATCAATTGCTGCAGGTTTCCTGCTGCTTGTGTATACAGAGCCCATGGGAAGCCGGGCAATCATTGGATTAAATTCCAGAAGAGGCTTGGGATAAAAGGGGCTAGCAGACACACCCACGGACAGCTAGGACTTGCTTCAAGTTTTCATTCAGGTTTCTGAGGTCCCCAACCATATTTTAGGAAGTGACATAAACTTGTTTGTCTGTTGGGGCCGCCAAGCTGACTCCAGGTCAGTGTGAGGTCAGCGGTCTTGGACCTGTGACCCAGGACCCCAGTTCTTTGTTGGGGGCCATGCTGGTGGTGCCCAGGGCTCTGCGCTCCTGGCTCTGCGCTCAGGGATCGAGCCCCAGGTGAGCCAGCTGCACTGCGGTGCCCTCCTGCTGTCCTGTCTCTCTGGCCCCCCACCCCAATGTGTAGAAAATACCATCTACTGGATTTTCTATGGTAGGGGGATTTTTTTCTGTATAGAGTTTTTCATTTGCAAATGCTTTTTAAATTGATGTGTTTTTTTTCCCGTGGGAAGAGGGTGGCCTCACCCAGCAGTACTCAGGGGTGACTCCTGACTCTGCACTCAGGAATCACTTCTCGTGGGCTCAGGGGACCCTATGCGATGCTGGGGATTGAACCCGGGTTGGCTGTGTGCAAGGCCAACACCCCTTACCTACTGTACTATTGCTCCGGCCTCTTTTTGGTTTATTTATTTACTGAGTGAAATAATTTACTAGGTATTTTTTATTGAATGAAAAAATTGACTTAAAAAGCCATGAGGGGAGAGAAAGAGAGGAAATCATGCGTTCAAGAGAACACGGCCTTCTCCAGAGTGGAGAAAAGCCAAGAACCCTGAGTATGAGCACGCGAAATGTGTGTTTCTCACCAGAGCCACTGTGTGTGTCAAGGAGGCAAAAGCCGTGGTGGCTTGGGGATCACCTCACTGAGCTTGTCAGCCGGACCTCTGGGGAAGGTTCTAGCAAATCCCGTAGTTTGGCTTCAGAAGCGTTGCAAGGAGCGGGCCTGGGGGCAGGTGGGGGGCGTGGGAAGACGTGGGGCTGAGGGGTGGCCGCCCTCTTCCTCACTCCAGCGGCTCCCTTCAGGCCGACAGGCAGAAAGTGCCCGACGAGACCCCTGGGCTGCGGTGTCGCCCTCTATGGGGGCTTGTCCGCTCCGTGCCCAGGGGAGGGCCCATCCCTGTGGTGCACCATACGCAGGGATGGCATTCTGGAGTATTCTCTCCTTATAACCGAGTTCAAGCTCTTGGTAACAGAGTCTCATTGCCCTGATAAACGCCCTCACACCAAGGCCCCTCCATCCCCTCCCCCCATTCCCACAGTCCAGCCTGGCCTTGGCCCTCCAGGAGTCCCCACCCGCCCGCTCAAGGTCCCTCGGGTCCCTCTGCAACATGGTGTTGGAGCTTGGAGAAGGTGTGAGCTCACAAAGTAAACCCTGGGGGCTGATGCGAGTGTGCGTTCAGTGGCCCAGAGCCGCCTCCCCAGCAGAGAGACAGGTAGCCGGAGACCACAGCCTGATGGTGAAAGTTGCCCGGTTAATGCAGAGCTGCCAGCATACTTCTAGAACACGTAAAGGGGTAAGGACATCGGTGCGATTGATCGATAATTTACATAGATAGACATTTGGCAGAGGAAATTCTCTTGGGGAGATCAACTCCAGAAGGCACTCTTATCTCTTATCCACATTGCTCTTATCTTTCCCTCTAGTTGCACACACTATCTCTACTTGCAGTTGTTTGGGTAAACACAGCGAGAGACAAAGATTCCAACCTTAGTTGTCTGGGCTGAGAGCAAGCAAGGCTTTTACCATAAATCCCAGACTAAGTCCTCAGACCAGCTCACTTTCCTTCCCCATCGGGGTCTGTCTTTTACGTTATATCAGCCTGCATCAAGACCATGCATTCATGCTTTCTAGAATGTCCCATTTTGATGCCTGGTCGCTTTGCCACTTGCCCCGAGTCCGTCCCAGTCACACCGCGGGACCTCCGTTTTGGGGTGTTAGGAACTACAGCAACTGGAGCCTGAGTCAAGTAATTATGCCCAGGAGCAGATACATTTCGGAGCCAGTCAGCTCCACATACTAATAGTCTTTCTGTGTTTAACCAAAGAGCATTGCTCTATAGTAAAACATAAAAAGGCTATAGGGGAAATAAATAGAAAAGCTT
>JAOXYA010037628.1:0-12711 GCA_028565675.1 Sorex palustris
TCTTCGATAGCCATGTCCACTTGCCGACATACCAAATTCCTCAGGATGGATATGTCGTTCCCAACGTTCTCCCTTCTTTTTTCTCCCAAAGGGAAAAAAATGTATCAGTTGGGCACTTCCCGTCATCTTTATCGCCACTAACGCCCTCATGTGGCAGAAGTGTATCTTTCTGTTATTTTCCCCTGTGGCATGAGAGGCTCTTCTAAGTACTAGCAGAGGCAAGGCTCCCTTGGGAATCAATGGGAACATACAACCTGATAAAAACCCGTTTTTCTGAGAAGAGAAGGAAGGTCCTAGTTGCGATTTTGGCAGGGCCCTTTAGCTCCTCAAACTGCAACTTTCGCAAGAGATTCTAGCTTGTTCTCTATTCTCTTTGGAGTTAGGGGCCTTTATTCTAATATACCAGAGACACTGAAACTACCATTGAATTCAATAGGAAATCGGATTTAGCTAAAAATGCTGTTGTTTCCTAATTTCCAATAAATAACGTTTTTGAGGAACAATATTACCAAGAGTCGCTTTGAGCAAGACACTGGTGGCAGACAATGAGAATAAGAAAATGTCACTGTCACTGTCCTCCCGTTGTTCATCGATTTTCTCGAGCAGGCCCAAGTAACATCTCCATCGGAGACTTTGTTGTTACTGTGTTTGGCATATCGAATACATCACGGGTAGTTTGCCAGGCTCTGCCGTGCGGGCGGGATACTCTCAGTAGCTTGCCGGGCTCTCGGAGAAGGGCGGAGGAATCGAACTCAGGTCGGCCATGTTGGCTGCATGCAAGGCAAATGCCCTACCACTGTCACGGTCACAGTCACGGTCTCCCATTGTTCATCGATTTGCTCGAGTGGGCCCAGTAGCGTCTCCATACTGTTACTGTGTTTGGCACATCGAATACATCACGGGGAGCTTGCCAGGCTCTGCCATGCGGGCGAGATACTCTCAGTAGCTTGCCAGGCTCTCCAAGAGGGGCGGAGGAATCGAACTCCGGTTGGCCATGTCAGCTGTGTGCAAGGCAAACACCTTACCCTCTGTGCTATCACTCCAGCCCAGATGGCAGCTTACAATCACCAAAAGAAAGAAATAGTTGTTATGCATATAGTTCACTGTCACTGTCACTGTCCTCCTGTTGTTCATCGATTTGCTCAAGTGGGCCCAGTAACGTCTCCATTGGAGATTTTGTTGTTGCTGTGTTTGGCATATTGAATACAACACGGGTGGCTTGCCAGGCTCTGCCGTGCGGGCGAGATACTCTCGGTAGCTTGCTGGGCTCTCCGACAGGGGCGGAGGAATTGAACTCGGGGTGGCCATGTTGGCTGTGTGCAAGGCAAACACCCTACTGCCGTGCTATCGCTCCAGCCCCATGCATATAGTTATTATAAACACACGTCTTTTAAGTATCCATTCCAAAGAATCACAAATCAATCTAAAAATTTATAAATGACAGCAATGTGAGTGGTCCTTGAGGGCATTATACTAAGAGAAATGAGCCAGGAGAAGAAAGACAACTGTAAGACATCACATATATGTGCAACCTGGAAAGAACTACATAGAAACAGAAAAGTATGGTGGTTAGGGGGTACGAGAAGGTGGAGGGTGGGGTGGGGGGAGAGATGTTAGTTAAAAAACAAAATACTGACTTGTAATATAACTAAGCTCTGGGAATCTGATGGACAACATAGTGATTCGAAATAATATTGTTTCACGTACTTGAAAGTACTAATTCATGTAATCACCACAAAAGCAAAGGGCAATTATGTGATGTAATTATTTTTAATAAAAGATATTATGTAACCAGACTATAGAAATCATTTCACCATATATACATCTATCAAGTCACCATATAGTACATTTCAAAATTATACAATGTAGGTTGTCAATTATTGATATATTGATATATATCAATAATGTTTGAAAAAATGTATTAGAACCACAGGGCAAGGAGAAGATGTCGGTGTTTTCTTTTAAATCTTCCTCAGGCAATGCCAAGAGGTAACCAAGAGAAAGAAGCAGTGCCACAAATCATTGCTTTAGATATATCGAAATGTAAGAGAATTTAAAAAGAGATAAAGCCAGGGTATTATTTTTTCCTCAACCAGAATATGAAAAATTCCATTTTTTTTTTTTTAATTTTCTAGCTTTTTTTTTCTTTTGCCTTTCCTTTCAAATTATGCATATCACATGATGTGTACGTTCAACCCTGCTGGCTGATCCCCTTTCACAATTCCAAAGCAGTGGTTTGGGGAAGCTGTCTATGTCACACAGTCCCTCTGCACTCTAACCCTTACACAGAACACATCCATCTGAGCCACCCTTGAACAACACAATTTTTAACTGATTTATTTCAAGGCTAACAAAAAAAAGCAGACATAAATAAAGAGACTTAGGACAGCGGGAGAAAGAACCAAGAGCCCCAAACTATATAGTAAAGGAATCTTTATAAAGATTGTTTGTGTCTATTGTCGATACTAACATAATGATCAAAGTAGACATTAAATCACTGGAACTGTCATTGACTCAGGGTCCAAGTTGACCCAGTGGTCTGCACAGTCACCTCCTGAGGAAACATCTTAACACCTAGAATAGCTGAAAAGTATGCAAATTAGTAACTTTAGCACTGTAGCTGTCCTTGCATTGTTCATCCATTTGCTTGAGCTGGCACTAGTAACATTTCCATTGTGAGACTTGTTACTGTTTTTGGCATATTCAGTACACCAAGGGGAGCTTGCCAGGCTCTGCTGTGCAGGCAGGATACTTTCAGTAGCTTGCTGGGCTCTCCAAGAGGGACGTAGGAATCTAACCCAGGTCGGCAGCATGCAAGGCAAATGCCCTACCCACAAATCAGTAACTAGAAGGTATAATACAGACCTTACCAGGATTCTAACATATTCATTTTTGAATGGTATAAAAGACAGAGAGGTCATATCCAGGCCACAGCCAACACTATGGCATAGGCCAAAGAAGTCAGACCAAAATGTTAGGCTCATGGCAATACCCGAATCTAAGCCCTAAAACTGTTCGAGTCAGATATTTATTTATGAATATTCTCTGCTGTGCCAATGAGGTTTCTAAGTCAAACACTTTGTGATTGATTGGGGCAGACTTGACTTTAAAGAATAAGTGTGTGGACCTATAATTCTGTCAAGTGTCTGCTTTATAATTCATGATTTTGTCATCAATGAAAATCACATAGATCCAATTCTAGTACAAAACATTTGTCTCAACATAGTCTGAATAAATACAGGCAGCACATGTCATTGTGAGGTTTATATTAACTATTTAGACCAGAAGAGAAATGAGCTAAAGAAAAGAAGCCAATTTCCTAGGGACAATAATCATTCAAAACACAAAAGCAAAGTCCCTAGGTGTTTGGCAGTCCTAAACCTAAAAAAAATAATAATAATTCTATGACATGATATAATCACTGTATCACTGTAATCCCGTTGTTCTTCGATTTACTGGAGCGGGGGCCAGTAATGTCTCTATTCATCCCAGCCCTGATGCTTTACCAGCCTCTCTGAACTCGTCTTTCCCACCCCCACGTGGTTCCCCAAGCCCACTAGGAGTGATCCCTGAACACAGAGCCAGGTGTGATCCCTGAACACTGCCGGGTGTGACCTGAAAAATTAAAAAAAGAAAAATTGGGAGAAAAAATTATGTTGTGGAACAAGTCCAGGGTTTAGGTTATTTGCCTCATGCCAGATGCCCCTGCATCCTGGTACTGCGATGGTCGCCCAAGCACTGCTGAGAGGGATTCCTAAGCATAGCGTCAAAAGAGCCACTGAGAGAGAGGTGGGGGGAGAGAGAGGAGGCAGGAAAGTGAGAGAGAGAGAGAGAGAGATTTGGGGCTGAAGAGATAGTGCAGTGGGTAAGGCACTTGTTTTGCACACAGTCAACCCAGGTTCAATCCCAGCATCCCCTAACCCCACCAGGAGTGATTCTTGAGCACAGAGCCAGGAGTAAGCCCTGAGCATTGCCTGGTGTGGCCCCAAAGACAAACCAAACGAAACCAACACAAACTAAGAAGAACTAAGAAGGGCGGATGGATTCTTGGGTTCCAGCCCACGTGCAGGTCTCTTGCTGGTGCGACAGCTTGGTGTGCTCAGTCATCAGATGTGACACAACCAAGGGCTGCGTGAAGTCGGGGTGGTGGGGAGGAGGAGGAAGGGGGGCAGCACTCAGAGCCTGGCTCCAGCAGCCCACACCCCGCAGGGAAAGATGCTGCTCTTGCCTCTGCTCCTGCGGGGGCGGGGGCGACCAGCACACTCAGCCGATGGAGCCTGCCCAGCCCGGCTTGCCGGCTTGCCGAGACTTAGCCGGCTTCACTTTCTCTCCAGAGGCTCTCACTGCCCATGTCAGGTCCTTTGATGTCTGGCCACTAATTTGCCGTCCCACCCAGATCCCCTCAGGGTGCCCTACCTGTGGGCAGATGTGAATCCCAGCTGCCTGGCAACGGGAACTGTTTTCTGTGCGGCTCTGAATGACTCCCTCCTCCCTCCCTCCCTCCCTCCTTTCCTCCACCCCCTCCCTCTTCCTCCTTCCTTCCCTGCTTCTCTCCTTCCCTCCCTCCATTCTTCCCCCTTCTTTCCTTCTCTCCCTTTTCTTCCTTCCTTCCGTCTTTCCTTCCCTCTTTCTATTCTTCCTTCTCTCTTTCTTTCCTTCCTTCCTTCTATCCTTTCTTCCCTCCCTATTTCCTTCCTTTCTTCCCTCCTTCTTTCCCTCCTTTTTTTCCTTCTCTCCATCCTTCCCCCCTTCCCTCCCTCTTTCTTTCCCTTCTTCCTCCTTCCTTTCCTTCTGTCCTTCCTTCTTTCCCTCTCCCTTCCTTACTTTTCAAGTCCTTCTCTCCCTTCTCCCTTCCTTTTTCCTTCCTTCCATTCTTCTGTCCTTCCTTCCTTCCTCCCCGCCCCCTTCCCGCCGGCACTCTGCTCGGAGGTCACAGTGGGCGCCACTGCGACATCACAGCATGCAGTGCTGAGAACTGGCCCCTGCACGCAAACCACTGAGCTAACTCCCGCCCCCTTCCTTCTTATTGCAGTAACATGGCCTACATAGTGCTTTATGTTTTATTTATACTTTAGATACAAAGTCATTCGCACTTCAGGTGTGTATAGTCACTGCCCCCCCACCACCATGAGAGTAATTTCTTTCTGTGGAGAAATGGGGTTTGAATCCAGCAGCTGCTCTGCCTCTGCTTCCCTCCTATCAGCTTGAATTCTCTCTCTCTCCTTCTTTTTCTCTCTCTCCCCCTCTCTCTTTTTTTTTTTTTGGTTTAGGGTGTACACCTGGTGGTGCTCAGGGGCCACTCCTGACTCTGTGCTCAGAAATTACCCCTGGCAGTCTCCATGAGGGGTGCCCAAGATTGAACCCAGGTCAGCCACATGTCAAGCAAACGCTGTGGCTCCCCAGCCCCCTTGAATTCTGTTTAAAATGAGAGCCTTTGGGGCGGGGGTTGGAGCGATAGCACGGTGGGTAGGGCATTTGCCTTGCACGCGGCTGACCCGGGTTTGATTCCCAGCATCCCATATGGTCCCCTGAGCACTGCCAGGAGTAATTCCTGAGTGCAGAGCCAGGAGTAACCCCTGAGCATCGCCAGGTGTGACCCCTCCCAAAAAAAAGAGAGAGAGAGAGGAGGGGGAGAGAGGGAGGAAGGAGAGAGGGAAATAGAGAGAGAGAGAAGGGGTGAGAGGGAAGTGGGGGGGAGGGAGAGAGATGGGGGCTGGGGGCTTCCCCCCAGCCATCCCATTATCAATTCTGTTTGGTTTCCTGTTCCACGGGCAGGATTTCAAGTCCCCTGGTGCTCCCATACCTCAGCTCTTGTTGCATCGAGTCGCGGGCCAGGACTTTCCACAGCCGGCCCGCCTCTCCCTGGGGCCCTCTGGTTCCCCGTGAGACCTGGCCTTCTGAGCCCACGAGGCAGGGAGTTGTGCGGGCTCAGCGATCCACAGAGGGGAGCTGGAGACTCCCAGACTGGCAGGAGGTTTGAGGAAAAAGGGAATTGGGGTGCAGACAAAATTCTTTGCCAGCCGTGTTGGACAGCGTGGCAGAGAAACGGAAGATGAGAAGGTCATGAGCACAGACCGCCGGGAGAAGTCCCTGCTGAGACCAGCCTGTTCCCGGGTGCTGCCTGGCCCGGGACCTTGGGGACAGCACCCTGGAGGAGTGTTGGCTTTCCTCCCTCCCCCCACCCATTCACCCTGGCCTCCCAGAGCAGGAGTCCTGACGCCCAGCCTGACTCCCGCCCAGCCCACGTTCTGATAACTCAGCATCCTCCCAAGTACACGAATTGCATTGGCCAGAAACCCAGGTCTCGGTGGCTCATTGTCACAGCCCGTCATCTCCCGGGAGGGCACTGTCATCCAGACCAGAGCTAAATGACTGGAATTGGTATTTATTTCATGGAGAGTAGAACTCAGGACCTTTGTGTATCGGGGATGTGGGCAGGGGCATGAAGAGATTCGGGCACACCCAGGGCTAACTTCTGTCTCTGTGCTCAGGGCTCACACCTGGCAGGGCTCACACCTGGACTGAACCCAGTGCAAGGCAAATGCCCAGCCTCTGTCCTATCGCTCCGGCCTCAAGACTGTGTATTTTTAGGTGCTTCATTTGTGGGGGGTGGGGACAGTGCTGCAGGGAGATTAGGTGTCCCCAGCAGTGCTCAGGGGGCCACTCGCCTTGCTTCAGGGTTACCACCCTGGGCAACCCTGCATACAGAGCATGCTCTCTGGCCCCTTGAACCTTCTTCCATCCTCAATCCTTGTCTTTTTTTTTTTTTAATAAAGTAGTTCACAATATTTGGTTACATTTAGTATTCAGACAGCAATCCCACCATCATTACATCTTCCCACCACCATATTTCAGGTATTCCAGGTGTTTCTATCCTGAACCCCAATCCCTGTTCCAAAGCAGAACTGAAATAATATATTTTGTATTGTTCATTATGAAAAACTGCTGAAAATGCTATTAAAAAAAGTATCCTTAGAGGAGTGTGAAGATTGTTGTATTTCTTCTATAAGAAATCACGAACATGTTGTCAAAGGTTGAGCCTTGTGTGCTATATGTGTGTGTGTGTGTGTGTGTATCTGTAAAAAATAAAAAGTATATTTCCCCTCTAAGATTGGTTGCCGCCTACTTTGAATCCTGTCAAATGTGGTGTGGTAATCTTGGTGTATGGGTAGGGTGTGTGGTTTGCAGTATCATGTGGCCACAAATGCAGTCATGTGTTCCAGGAATGGATTAACTCATGGGTGATGCTCTGCTCGAGCATGTGAAGAGCTGCCGTGAATTGGCAGTGGCTGGGTTCTGAAGGCTGCCGGAGCTGGGTCTGTTGGGGTAGGGAGGGTTCTCACCTGCTCCCCTCTGGGGTGCCCCGAGTGAAACAGCCTGGCACAAGATCCAGCAGCATGGTTATGACGAGTGTCATGTTATGCTCCCTTCCAGGATAGGACATGAGATTTGGATGGCAGCTGTCTTTGTCTTTTTTTAAGTTTAAGATTTTTACTATTTGGGGCCGGAAGATGGTACATTGATTAGGTTATGTGCCTGGCATGTGGAGTCAGGGTCGATTTCTGGCAACACACGGTCCTCTGAACATTGCTGGGGGCAGCCCTGGAGTCCCTGATTACCAGTGAGGTGTCCAGGGATCCCCAGTATTGCAGTGCTGGGACAGCTTCGTGTCTACAAGCCCTTTCACTGAACCCCTGGCCTGGTAAGGTCCCCAGAGCACTGACTGGGAGTTCCCCCTACCTCTCCCTTAAATTCATACCATTTAAAACAAGTCAGTGAGGGGCTGGAGCAATAGCACAGCGGGTAGGGCGTTTACCTTGCACCCGGTCAGCCCGGTTTCGATTCCCAGCATCCCATATGGTCTCCTGAGCACCGCCAGGTGTAATTCCTGAGTGCAGAGCCAGCAGTAACCCCTGAGCACCGCCGGGTGTGACCCAAAAAGCCAAAAATAAATAAATAAATAAAACAAGTCAGTGAGGGTCTGGACAGTTAGTACAGCAGGTAGGGTGCTGTCCTTAAAATTGTGGCCAACCCTGGTTCTATCCCTGACATCCCATATGGTCCCCCTATGGTCCCCTTATAGGATGCCAGGGATAGAATTAATGCCAAGTTGATACAAATTAACCACCCAGAAGTTAATTCCTGAGTGCAGAACCAGAAGTAAGTCCTGAGCATTGCGGGTATGGCACCCCAAACAAAACAGAACAAAAAAAGCAAATCAAGAAACTACAGCTTTGAAATATTTCATTTTCAAAGAAAGTGTTGATCCTCAGCACTGTTCCCAGCACCGAGGCACATCCCATGACTTGGTCCCGCCTGAGTTCAGCGCCTTTTTTGTCACTGCAGTCCTTTTTCAGGAGCTTCTCAGCGCTAGCCAGAGTCTAGGCTTCCTGGGTATAGTTCCCCGTCCATCTGGGAGGGTCGGTTGGCTCTACCAAAGGATGAGGCACATTGTCTATGGAACTCTTGTAAGGGGACCCATATTCAGTCCTTCCGTCTGTTGGGTGTCCTGGTTGGGTAGGAGGGAAGATACAGCAGTTAATAGGAGAGGGTTAAAGGGCTTCTGAAGAGAAGGAGCCAGGAAGAGGAGACAGAGCATGGCGAGAGACTTGGGAAACTGAATGAAACAGCTGACTAATATCTGTAGCTAGAGTATTACTCCCACATAAATACAGTTTTTTTTTAAAGTACTCAAAATAGCCTGGAATAGCAGAATACTGGAAACACGTGCTTCCTTTCTTGAAGCACTGGTTCAGCAAATATTTGATTCTTTGTGCTTTGATTCCAGGCTTCCTTCTCTGTGTCTAGCCCGTTCAGGGGTGCTAGAAATTCTCTCTTTTTTTGTTAATTTTTTTTTTACATTTTTTATCGAGGGGCTGGAGAGATAGCACAGTGGGTAGGGCATTTGCCTTGCATGCGGCTGACCTGGGTTCGATTCCCAGCATCCCATATGGTCCCCTGAGCACTGCCAATAGTGACTCCTGAGTGCAGAGCCAGGAGTAACCCCTGTGCATCGCCGGGTATGACCCAAAAAAGAAAAAAAATACATTTTTTTATTGAGGCATCATGATTCACAGGTCTTCCTGGTTGGGCTGCAGGTGTACACAGTCCCGATGCCAACTCCATCACCAGTGCCCAATTCTCTTCATTGTCAGGCTCCTCCCACCCCCAGCCTGCCCCCTCTTGCAGGCACTTTTTAAAAAATTTTAGTCACTATGGTTTACAATAAAATTACTGACTGAATTTCATGCATGACACTTTACCACCTCCTAGCAACACCTCCTCCTCCGGACTGACCACTTCCGCCCACGTGGGTCAGTCATGTCAGTGTTGATCCACATCCCACACCCCTCTGACCCTACCCATGTGCTAAGCTTTCTACGAAAGACCAGTCCTCAAGTTCTCCATTTCTGTGGCCTTTGGGTTTTCGTTATCCCCGTGACTGTGTTTCTTTATATCCCACTTACGAGAGAGATCATTCTGCATCTGTCTTTTCTGACAGACTTCACTCAACATGACACACTCCAGGCCCTTTCACGTAGCGGCAAATCACATGATTTCATCCTTTCTTACAGCCAAGTAGTGTTCCGTTGTGTAGATGTACCATAGTTTCTTTATCCAGATTTCTACTATTGTGGTTAGTGCTCCAGTGGAGTGCAGGTGTCCTTTCCGAATAGAGTTTTTGGGTCTTTTGGGTATGGTCCAAGAGTTAGAATTGCTGGATGAATGCAGGATCAGTTATTCTAGTTTTTTGAGGAGTGTCAGAATCGTTTTCTGAAAAGGTTGGACCAGTCGACATTCCCACCAGCAGTGAATAAAAGTTCCTTCCTACCCCCATCATCCACGCCAATACTATTTGTTCTCCATTTTTTTTTGGACTATTTGTTCTTTCTGATGTGTGCCAGTCCATTGTTTTGATTTGCATTTCCCTGATGATTGACACCGAGCATTTGTTCACAATCCTTTTCGCCATTTAGTGCTGTAAATTCTTATTGTTATTCTCTGCAAAGACAAGCCAGGTCTCCAGTGTGCCATAGCATCCACCCCCTGATTCTTTAATCCATTTGCTTTTATTTTTAACTGATTTCAGAATTGCAGAAAAGTTGCAGAATTTCTAATAAAAGACTTTCTATATATTCCCTGTCTAGATTCCTTGAATGTTGGCATGTTTACCCCAATTACTTTGTCATATTTTCCTCTAAATGTGTGTACACGTTCCCTCTGAGCCATATGAGAAGAATTTATACAGATAATGTGCCTTTACCACCCTCTACCCATGCATTAGTACCTAATTCCCAAACACGGAATTCCTTTTCCCTTTTCCTTCCCTTTGTTGTGGTTTTGATTCTCCCCAGGGATCCGTGCCCACTTGGCCGTGGTGCTCCCTGCGGATTGCACACTCTTGGTGCAGTGCTCACCAGGGCCACACACCCAGCCATGTATTCACATATACTCACCTATAGTGCTCGCGCGCGCGCACACACACACACACACACACACACACACACACACACACAGAGATGTGTGGCACTGGAGCTCTCACACTCAGCATCCACACTCGGGTCCCAGACAGAGCCCTGGGACTGAGCTTGCCAAAGGTGTGTGGCAATGAGGATCAACATCCTGACCTCATGCTGGCTTTTTGCCATGAAGCAAAAGTGCCCGACACTTTGTCTTTGGTTTTTGTTGTTGTTGCTCTGTTTGGTGTGGTTTGGGCTACACTTCTGCATGGGCTTGGAAGTTATTCTTGATACTGTGCTTCAAGGCTGAGAGGCTGTTCGCCGCTGGACTCTGGGACCATGTGGTACTGAGGGGTTGAAATTGGACCCCCAAATGCAAAGCATCACCCAGCCCTTTAATCTATCTCCCCATATCCCCTCCAATTTTTTTTTTTTTGTAGTTGGAGGTCTACATCTAGTTGGGTTCTGGGCTAACGTTCCCTGGCAGTCAGTTCCAGTGATGGTCAGGGACCAGGCAGCACCAGGGATCAAATTCAAGCCTCCTGTCTGCAAAACTAATTCACCTACCCTGTGACCTACCTCCCCATTTCTTATAACACTTTCTTTAACATGGAGTGATCCATGGGGCTAGAGCGATAGCACAGCGGGTAGGGCATTTGCCTTGCAGGTGGCTGACCCGGTTTCGATTTCCAGCATCCCATATGGTCTCCCGAGCCCCACCTGTAGTAATTCCTGTGTGCAGAGCCAGGAGTAACACCTGAGCATTGCCGGGGGGTGACCCAAAAAAGCAATAAAATAAATAAATAAAGTACAGTGAGGCAAAGCAGATATTAACACTGATAACACTGCAGTTTTCTCATCTGTGGACAGTCACATTTTGTGCATAGTTTTGCTAATTTCTTTACTTTGGGGGGTTATGGGAGAAGGAGGTTAATGTTGGGCTACACCTGGAGGTGCTCGGAGCTTAGTCTTCCCTCTGCCGCTGTACTCGGATTACTTTAGGCAGTGTTCTGGAGACCATATGTGTCACTGGAGATCAAACCTGGGACAGATGTGTGCTATACTAAGTCTCCCATCCTAATTTTATTTTTGGGGGGAAAAAATGCTAATTCGGACTGGAGAGCTAGTCCCGTGGAGAGATGGGCCTTGCCTTGCAAGCAGCTGACCTGGGCTTGATCTCCAGTACCACTGGGACCCACCAAGCACTGAGCCAGAAGTAAGTTCAGAAACAATGAAACAAACAAACAACAACAAAATCATTGAGCTAGTATGCTGTTTAGGATTCACATTCTGTCTCTTCAGCATCCTCTAATCAAGAACAGTTTTGTTGCTTTTCTTTTCCATGATTCTGATGATTCGGAGAGGACAGACTAGGTCAGGTATTGTGTAAATGTCCCTGACTGGGAGTTTGTCTGATCTCGCTTCATAATTAGGTCCGGGTGGTGGGTCCTTGGCTGGAAGATCACAGCAGCGCTGTGCTCACAGGAGGCTCCTAACATCTGTTTGTCTCATTATTCTAAATTTCATTTTGATCATTTTAAAAAGATTTCCACCAAACTTCTCCACTGGGCAGTGAACTAGTTTTCCCTTCAGAATGAATGCGCGTCCTTTGGGAGGCCTGCTTCATCACTGGTACGTGCCCTATTTCTTCCCAAACTTTCACCCTCCTCTTTGAACATTCATTGAATTTCTGACCTGAATCAAATGCCCAGCTGACTGCCTTTCAGATGAAAAACTTTCTGGAACTCTCTTTTGGACGTGGGGAAGACTCTCCATTGGAGTTTGGGAGACTAGAGCTATTGTATTATGTACTGTAAATCACAGAACCCTGTCATCAATAGAAGTTATTTTTAAAAAATAATAATAAAGGAAAAACGCATGCATAGATGGGGCAGAGAGATTACTTAAAGAGCTAGAACTCTGTTTTGCAAGTGGCAGTTGTGGTACCACATGGTCCCTCCAGGTCTGCCGGAAGTGACCCTGTGCAGAGCACTGAGCTGAGAGGAGCCCCTTAGCACCACTGTCAGTGTTCTAAAATCCCTCCAAGGCTAAAAACTAAAACAATAAAGTACATGGATAAGAAGCAGCTTAGAAGAAAATTAAGATTTAAAATCTAGAGCATTTATGTTTTGATGGTATTTTCTTCTTGCAATTCTTTTTATAATTTCCACTGATTTTTTTTTTTTTTTTGCTTTTTGAGTCACACCTGGCGATGCACAGGGGTTACTCCTGGCTCTGCACTCAGGAGTTA
>JAOXYA010037655.1:0-12711 GCA_028565675.1 Sorex palustris
TTGCCCAGCAAACGGGAGGAATGATCACAGTGCTTAAAGCTAAAACCAAACACCTATATATGTATAAGTTCACCATGAGTGCCTGCTAACTGGTAGGTCACTAGAGAATAACACCTTAAGTTTAATGGTATTATAACATCTTTAATTTAATTCTAAAAACTCATATACAGAACTTACTCTCTTTTTCATTTTTTACAATTTTTTGAGGAGGTTTTTTGGCCACAACTAGCAGTGTTCAGGGAGCTACTCTCAACTCATTGCTCAAGGGTTGCTCCCAGTGTAGCTCGGGGCCATATGGTGGTGGCAGTCAAACCCAAGTCTCTCAAACACAAAACATGTACTCAATCCATGAGCTTTTTCTCTGACATTATCATTTTTAACAAAAGCAGAAAAATTTTAAATATTATTATTTATCAACTCATTTCTTTTAGTATCTAGATAGATTTTATCTGCCATTGATTTAAAAGTATTGGGTAGGTTGGTCTATGCATACCGTTATTTTCTTTGTAACACTGTCAATTTTGGTAGTCAAATACTGTCACAGTAGTGCTGGAAAACAGTATTTGAGTTTGTGAAAAGCAGAAGTATAGCCATACTTATTTTCAAACTACTTTCCCCATTCTATCTGTAGTTCTCAAATATATCCAAACTATGGTAGTTTGTTAAGTATATAACATTTCTGTGGACTGTCCCTAAAAGTTGATTACTCAGTCATTAATTTTATATCAATTACAGGGTTTTTATCCTATGAAAACACTTTCAGAATTATATTTTATGTTTATTGTTAGCATGGACTCTCAACAATTGTCTTATCTTTTCTCTAGAACTGTCAAGTAATCCACCTCTAGCAACCATCCTTATTCCTCCCCATGCTCGGATTCAAGCCGCTGCTTCAACCCCTACAAATGCCACAGCAGCCTCAGGTAAGAGCACACAAGCCTTTTCTATGAAAACAATGTTGTTGTTTCTAAGACCCAGTTACCTCCATTTTATTTCATTTGATGAATAAGAACATTTTCTACCTTCCAACTATCAAAAACAAAGTACAACCAAATGAACAAACATAAATAAAATGTTGGTTTACTTCCCCCCAAAAGCACAAAACAATGGACCCCATAATAATTGTGGTGTAAGAATCTTGTTATACTAGTGAAGTAAATAACTTTATTTTTAAAAGTCATGCATTAGGACCACAGAGATAGTACAGGGTTTAGAGCACTTTTCTTGCACTTGGGCACCCTCAGTTCAATTCACAGCACCACATATGGTCCTCCAAGCACCACCTAGAGTGTTTCTTCACTATAGAGCTAGAAGTAAGCCTTGAACACTCCAAACAGAAACAAACAGAAAAATCCCAGAAATTTTGCATTAAGTCTTAAGGTTGCATGCTGTCATGAACTTCCTGATTTGTACTTAGCAAATTAGATGCTTTGAACAGAAAGCATTTACACAAAGGTAATTAATGATACTGAAGATAATTCATTTTGGTTCTAGTGTTCTGAATATAAATTATAACTATGGGAGATAAATTCTACATTTTATAAAAAATATGAATTGTTATAACTTAATCGTTTGTGAAGGCCAAAACTGTAGTGCTAATTTCTTTAGGATTTTGAGCAGACCATAACAAGATCTTGTCTATCTAAAAAATCCTACAGTGTTTCCATGGTAGAACTTAGGTGCACTGCTGTTCCTTAGCCATATTAATGGCGGAGGATTTACTGAGTATCACTGTCTCACATTACAGATACTCTGAAAATACCCAATTCTTGAGTGAATTGAAGCCTCTCTGAAGAATTGAAGGGTGCTATTTATCATGAAGTTAGAAAGTAGGTAGCACCATCAGGCTCAGAGTTGCCCCTTTTATCCTGTACAAAAGCTGGTGCTGCAAGCGCTGATTTCATTTTCTCCAAATCGTCTTAATGTTATTGAGCTGAGCTGAATCAGACACATGTTTGCCTAAGTCTGGTGCCGGAAAGAAGAGCTTTCAGTATTAGTACTTTGCGTTCTCCTATAATATCAAAACCACTTCCTGTTGTCTAATACAAAGTTGTTTTTTCCAGTTTTAGGCTTTTAGAACATTGCTAATAAAAATTAAAAACATTTCTAGTCCATTTGACTTACCTTTGTTCTAGAAAATCTAGAAAGATAGGTCTTTTATTAAGGCTATAGTCCCGTCAGCATCCTATTTCTGGCAGTTTCTTGAACTTTATTGATTTATTTGGTCTTAATAGTGCTCTTAATGTATGTAATGAGTGGCACTGCTCTACTGGAGTAATATTATAAAAGTCAAATATGTGCTAAAATGTGCCTTAAAGGTTTTAAGTGTTAATTTTTGTTTTATAAATTATTAGCATAAGGAAAATTACTTGGGTGAGCTATTTGTTTCACTGCTTTCTAGTTAGAATTGCTTATGATTGTGAATAAAAATAAGAATTACAAGTTTGGGGTTATGTATTTCTTGTTTAATTTTTGTGATCACACCAGTTGTGCGCAAGACTTCTTCTGGTTCTGTGCTCAGGGCTCACTCCTGACTGTTCTCAGAGCATCAAACATGGACCTGCTGGGTGGAAGACAAGTGTTCTACCCACTAAACTATTTCTCTGAACCCACGGTTTGGCTTATTTTAAATAATTTTTTTTTCTCTTTGGGTCACACCCGGCAATGCACAGGGGTCACTCCTGGCGGTGCTCAGAGAACCGTATGGGATGCTGGGAATTGAACCCGGGTCGGCCGCGTGCAAGGCAAACGCCCTACCCACTGTGCTATCGCTCCAGCCCCATTAAATAATTTTTTCCCTTTTTTTCGATTTTGGACCATACGCCACCATGCTCAGGGGTCACTCCTGCCTCTGCATTCAGGAATCACTCCTGGTGGTGCAGGGACCACGTGGGATGCCGGGATCGAACCTGGGTTGGCAGTGTGCAAGGCAAGCACCTTATCCACTATACTGTCTCTCCAGCCTTTATGTGATTTTCTTAATATAAGATACTGAACTATTTAATGGTTGCAGTTAAGGTTTGGGACAAGTAGTTTGCCTAGTAAGCCCATTATGATTTGATTTTATATTGCAATATCAGTTGCCATAATATTTCTTTCTTGCTCTGCATATTAATGTATTCATAACAACTGTTGAAATCAGATTTCAACATAAATTTGGATATTGACATTCGACTTTAACTGTGAGACTTCACTTCAGTATTAAAGTAAATTAAGTTTTGAGGAAGTTAATAGAGACATAGTAGGCTGAGGACAAAGCTAAAATTGGAGGTATGCATGCTTTTTTCTATCACGGTCACAATCATCCTGTTGTTCGTCGATTTCCTTGAGTAGGCAACCAGTAACGTCTCCTTCTTCCTAGCCCTGAGATTTTAAAAGAGCCATTTCAATGCTTTTCAGGATTAGGAGAATGAGACCCATCATGGTTACTGGTATTTGACATATTGAATATGACACGAAAAGTTTGCCAGACTCTGCCGTGCAGGCAGGATACTTTTGGTAGCCTGCCAGGTTCTCCAAAGGAAAAATAAGATGATTAAATTTTGCGCAGCCGCATTTGGGAGCTCGGTTTTATAGTCTCTGCATCTTGGCCGTTGATGGGACCAACCTGGTGCTGGCGGCAGCTGGTGGGTGTGACGCCTACCTACTGGAAGATGGAGGGTCTAAGGCTTTTTTCTAGTTCTTCAAAAAAGTGTTATATAATGATTACCAAAGCAGGTTTCAGATACTGGCTCTAAAGTTCAGTTGCTGTGGTAAATGAAGAAATGTTATCTGTCAAAAAATTCCCATTGTGGTGGGACCTCAGCAATATTACAGCAGGTAGGGCCAATCTGAGTTTGATTTTCAGCACTCCATGTGGTTCCTCAAGCCCACGAAGAGTGATCCCTGATGCAGAGATAATATTGGGCCCTGAACATCCCTGGGTGTGGCCAAAAACAAAAAAGTTCTTATTGTTAAGCCAGGAACTCCAATTTTATTTGTTTTTTGAGTCACACTCAGTAGTGCTCAGAACTTACTACTGAGTCTGCACTCAGGAAACACTCCTGACAGGCTTGGGAGGCGCCATATGCAAGGCAAACACCTTACCCACTGTACTATCGCTTTGGCCTTAGAATTTCTATTCTTAGAGTAAGTGAAATTGTTCAGTAGGCTTAGGGCTAATATATATTCAATCCCTGGCATCACATGTTCTTATGAGCAATAAGCTAGGAGTAGTCGCTGAGCACTGCTGAGTGTGTCCCAGAGAGCAAGGCAGAAAGGTTTTTTTACTGTTTATTATATAAAAAAAAAAAGTTCAGTGACTTAGGGGAAGCCAAATATTTTTGGCCCCGCTGTTCGAGTATGTCTTCTCTAAGATTTGGTTCTGTAAAAGATAAATAGTAAATAAAATTCTCCCCACTCTTCCAGCAATAGATGGAACAGTTTTAAGTACACCTCAGTACATGCGAAAGGCATAACACCCATAATAAAGTTGAGTAATTTTCTTTTGGGGCCACACTAGTAAAAACCAAGTATAGGACCAGATATATGTAAGGATATGCTGATATCGATGAAGGGATTGATATATTGCCTTACTGTCTGCCTATATACATTATGCATGGGTGTAAATAAGAGGTTAGCTGTGCAAAACATTAAAACAATGTTTTCTTTAGTCTCTCTTAGCTTTAGTTCCCCTATTATATGACAGGTGTAGCAACAAATGCCTGGTTGAGTTGTGAGACTTGTAATTCAAAGCGTACAGAGGGCTTTTATTTTGCCTAATCACCTGATCCTCCTTAGGATAGACGCCATTGGGCTACACTGGCACATGACAGGGACGAATGGAGATGTTACTGGCGCCCACTCGAGCAAATAGATGAGTAAGGGGATGTCAAGTGATCAATCACCTGATAGGCCTTCAGTAAAAGAAAACTGCTATGCTGTTTTTATTGCTATTATTTTTTTAATTGTTATTGTTACTTGAGGACAGAACCAAACATTAAGAACCAGGCAGATGGAAGGATTTGACATCCATCCTCCAATGAAGCAAGAGTAGCTCTTGTTTGCCAGGATAAATGGATACCCCGCCTCTATCTAGGCAATAAGGGAATGCGTGCAGACCTGGCTGAAAACTTTCTACACATAGCACCTCTGGGTTGCTCCAGGATACAAGTAAATAATTTGGGGGAATTTTGTGGCCAGGCATGGGGTGGTGGGAATGTCTCATGTAGTGCTCATGAGATCCCCAGGTCCCTCTTGGTGAGTCCTAGCCGAATAAACTGTCTTAAATAAGGAAATCCGTTTAGTAGAGTATGGAAATCAAATAATATTTTAGAACTGAAGCTACTTTTAGTTTTGAACTAAGCTTTATTAGCCTCTTCCCACTAGCTTGAAGAATATACCTTCTAGTCATCTAAAATCTAAAATTTTTTTTAAAACGTAGAAAATTGGTTTATATCATTAAGATGCAAATTTCAGAAAGAGCATAATGTCCCTGAAATTTTCATATGATCAATTATAGTTTCCCCTGATGCTCAGCAACATTGAAGTACAGGTTCTGTCAAACATGTTTATGTCTTGAATAGTAAAACCATAAGAAGACAGACAGGATCCTAGAAAGAAAACAAGGGGTGAGAAGAGAATGAGAAGTAATGGTTAACAGGCATCAGTGCTTCAGTTATATCAGTGATGTGAGTGAGGGATATAGCCATATATCCAAAACACAGACTCAACAGAACTGGAAACGAGATCTAAGTGGCAACCACTGAAACTTAATAATGTCCCTGTCGAGCTGACAGATGGAGCAGAGATGGGGTTGGGATGGGGAGGAAATCTGGGAACGCTGGTGAAGGGATTGGTGTTGGAGTATAGTATGATGAAAATTCAGCTCTCAGTAACTTTGCAAATCATGGCTCTTTGAGAATGATTTTTTAAATAAAAATTATAGAATAGCACCAAAATAAAAAAAGACAGATTTTAGACAGCTGGCCACTTGCTATAGCTGTCTTACAAAAGAATGGAATTTTCTTACTTTTATGTTGGTTCTCTCTTGTTGATCTGTGAGCAAATCTAAATCCTAAAATAAATAAAATATAAGAACAAAATAATTAATGATGATTTCATCAGCCATGATCATACTTTACTATCATTAAGGTTTGAGTTTTAAATCACTTTATTTTAGTTTTTAGATAAATTTCAGATTCATTTTAGCAGAATCTTGATTTATTTCCTCCATTGCTGCTTCCGGAAAAGCAAAGAATAAGTTAAGAGAATGAACTTTTTCTTATCCAACTTGTGACTTGAAAGTCATGTTGAAATTACTCCAGGAATACATGGTTAATTTTTATTCTCTGTTCTCTCCGAAAGAAATTTGACCAGTACAATAAAGTAATTTTTTCTCTCCTGTCTTTAAAATGGTAAAGATGGTGCATCTGCTCTAAGGCAATGATAGTTGGAGGGATGGGGTCCGGATGGGAGTAGATAAAGTAGATAAAGGACAAACATGATAACCTCTCAGTATCTATATTGCAAACCATAATGCCCAAAAGTAGAGTTGAGAAAGTATGGGGAAATTGTCTGCCATGGAGGCAGGGGGAGGGTTGGAAAGGGGGAATATACTGGGGACATTGGTGGTGGGGAATGTGCACTGGTGGAGGGATGGATGTTTGATCATTGTATGATTGTAACTCAAACATGAAAACTTGTAACTATATATCTCACGGTGATTCAATTTTTTAAAAATTAAAAAAAGTGCATCTGTCAAATTTGAGGACATTAATACAGAAAACTGTTCTTGCAGATATTTCAGCTAATCTTTTCTTGTATTGTTCTCATGGTTCTCGGGTAGTTTCTACAGGTGATGATAAGCATCTGTTGAAACAGGTTATAATGTATAAGGGGTCATCAAAATTCATAAGGCTGACCTAGAATTTGCCTTCTCTGTGACTGCCATTTGATTCTGATGGCTGGGGGCTTTTCAACTTCGTGAAAATTACTCACAGCTGCCATGAAGGTGGCACTGGTGGAGGGATGGGTATTGGATCATTGTATAATTGAAACCCAAGCACAAAATTTGTAAGTCTACCTTAAATTTTAGTAAAAATTTTTTAAAAATTTGAAAACGCAATGACCTGAATGGTCCCAGCCTGTTAGTCAATCGACGGTCATCGCTTCTGAGGGAGGGTCGGGCCAGGGGGCTCAGGGGTTCTCGGGCTCATGGGCTTTGTCACCTGAGTCTGATTCTTGCTGTACAGCCACCTGAGGCACAGCAGAGATGCTTCCTGGGAAATGGCTCCAGGACGTGCAGGCGCCCAGCCCTGCCTTATTTTCGTTTTCCTGTTTGTTTGGGGGCTGCACTCAGGTATGACTCCGGGATGTCTCAGGAATTGCTGCTGGCTGGCTCAGGGGAGCAAATGGGGTGCTGGGAATGGAATCCTGGTTGGTCACCTGCAAGGCAGGCGTTTCCCCCCCCCCCCCCTATGCTCTTTCTCTGGCCTGGATGTTGCACTTTTTTTTTTCTTTTTGAGCCTGGAAGGCAAACTACCCATGAGGTATTCGATATGCCATACACAGTAACAAGTCTCACAATGGAGACATTACTGAGCCTGCTCGAGCAAATGATGAACAATGGGAGGACAGTGCTACCGTGCTAATCTGTTGAGAAATAACAAGAGTCGGTCTGATCTGAATGGTCAACAGTAGGAACTATTTGAATAAAATAATTCATTTCCATTTAAAAATAGAGTAACAAACTATGAAGCTTACATATTTATGGTAATCTCGTTGTTTTTGTGGAGAAAAAACTTAAAATCCTATGAACTATGTATATAACTTGCTGGAGTGTGTGTTTCCATGAAGATAGGGACTTGACAGAAATATATGAAAGCTAAAATAGATATGGTTACCGTAGGATGTTGATTTGTTTTTGGCAGAACAGTTCATTGTGGTAGGGGAGTGCCACCTTAGAGGTGCTAATGGAGCCCAGAGCCACTTTCAGATAAGATTCAGTGCTTGGACCAGGGGGTATTGTGGGTCACCTGGGCAAGCCTGGTGCTGTGTCGGAGGTCATCACTAGGCTGTACCTGGGCATGTTAAGGGAGTGAACTGTTATGGGAATCGAACTGGTATCACTGGACTATCTCCCTGGCCCCCCAAACATCCACTTTCTTTTAAATTATTCTTTAAATGCTGTGTTATCCGGGGTATCATTGTTGATTATGATTCTGATTGTCATGAGAAACTCTTGAAATATGTGTCTCAGCTCTCAGTCGCTAAAGTGTATATACTGATTCTTTCTCCATAATGCCAGTGGATTCTGTCCTCAGTCTATTTGGAAGATCCTTCATCTCCCAGCAGGAGCTGGAAATGATGTGGGGGGTGCGTGACATCCATCCCACAAGCCATAGAGTTCATGAAGTCATATGTTCTGTTCCTAGTACATGTCAGGACAGACATTGGTTGCCTGTGACCCACAGATGATGTGTTAAGTATCCAAATGGCCCTTGGCAGAAAAAAAAGTCTCGCCAACCCTAAAGACCAATGTAGAATGTTAAATCTTTAGATTTACCACAAATCACATACACACCATTTTAGAGATCATTTCTTCCAGTACAAATTGATCTAAGAGGGGACACATGATATCGGATATCAACTAGACAAGTTTTCCTCTTACCTGCTTTGTACATTAATCTTCTGGGTTTCTTTCAGTGTGAAGGTTCTTCCATTAAGACAGATTTGAAAACCACTGATAATTACCTCTCTTACTGCCTATTGAGAACTAGACTTCTCTTTAATACTTAACTATATAGGATAACTGGTAGCTCGTTATTGTAAAAATGACTACCTTCCATCATTGTAACACTTTGGTTGAAATTTTTTTTTTACCCTGATATTTTCCACTATCTTCCATCTAGTGATCCCACAGAGAACCAAAACAATCCTTGTATGCCAAGTCCTTTGAGTTTAGCCTCCATACTAATGACAGTTTTAAATCCTGAGCCTAGATTTCTACTGTGTAAAGGTATTAGGTTTTCTGTAAATTGCATATTTCTGCATATTTTATAAACTTTTTGTCTCATAAGAACTAATTAAGTGTATAGCAAACAAGACAAAGCAAAGTCTGAGCCATTTTTTTAATTAGAATTTTCTTTTTTTTAATTTTTTTTATTTTACCAGTTACTGATAAAATGAGATTAGGCAAGACTTAGTAGGAATGAATCTGGTGATTCCTGAGTAATTGGTTATCCTTGTGATTGTCTGCTTAGCTATAGATAAATCTTAAATATATTACAAAAAACTCTGGAAAATGCTTTATTGTTGTCAAGAAAACTTTTCTTTAGATTTCTTACATCAAAAAAGTTACTATCTGGGCCAGGGCGATAATACAGTGAGTTAAGGCATTTGCCTTGCACTCGTCTGACCCAGGTTCAATCCTCAACACCCTTATGGTCCCCCAAGCACTGCCAGGAATAATTCCTGAATGAAGAGGCAGGAGTAACCCCTGAGCATCTCCAGGTGTGACCCAAAAAGCAAAAAAAAAATTGCACGTGGCCTACCCAGCTGACCCGGGTTCGATTTCTCCACCCCTCTCAGAGAGCCCAGCAAGCTACCAAAGCCTGGCAAGCTACCCGTGACATATTCGATATGCCAAACACTGTAACAATAAGTCTCACAGTGGAGACATTACTGGGTCCCCGCGTGCAAATCGATGAACAATGGGAGAACAGTGCTACTTTCAAAAATAAAATCAAAGTTTTTAAGGTTTAAGGAAATCCACAGTGCCTGAGTTTTTGTGAACATCTAAAATCTATTTTAGAACTTATTTATTGAATTAGAGATTTGGGTTTTAAAGACACTTAAATTTGTAGCTTGTCCTCGCCTTCCTTAGGCTGCATTTTGTTTATTGGGAATTTTTGTTGTATCCTTTCCAGGTTGAAAACCCTTCTAACTGAAAAGGGAGTCATGATAGGAGTTGGACACAGTCAGTCTTCTCTTTTTACCTACTCAAGAACTTTAACTTTCTTGAGTCTGCTTTGAAACCTTCTGCTATTAACATATTAAACCAAATCTGGCTTATTTGTACAAATTCCCATGATTATTATCCACTCTTCCTTGAATATCTGCCCTTCTTAAATTTATTACTTTTTTTAAAAAATAATAATAATAATTGCAATTATTTGCAGTTGCTTGGTCAGAACTTTTTTTTTAGTTGTTTTTTTTTTTAATTAGTGAAGCACCATGAGGTACAGTTATAGACTTACAGACTTTAGTGTTTGGGTTTCAGTTGTACAGTGATCAAGTACCTATCCCTCCACCAGTGCCCATTTTCTACCACCAATGAACCCAGTAGCCATCCCACCCCCACCCCCACCCCACCCCACCTCTATGGTAGGGCTTTCCCTTTTGCTCTCTCTCTCCTTTAGGGTGTTGTGGTTTGCAATAGAGGTATTAAGTGCCCGTCGTATTCAGTCTATAGTCTGCTTTCAGCACACATCTCACATCCCGAGTCGTCCAAACATCCTTTACTTGTTCCCTTCTCTATCTGAGCTGTGTTTTCCCCCAGAATTTTTTTATGTGCCACACCTAGCATTGGTCAGGGCTTACTCCTGACTCTGTGCTCAAGGATTAATTACTCTGGTGGTGCTCAGGGAACCTTATGTGGTGCTGGGGATCGAACCCAGGTCAGCAGCATGTAGGGCACATGCCCTACCTGTGATACTGTTGTTCCAGCCCCTGTTTTTATGTTCTTTTTCTTGTCGTTTCAAGAAATAAAACGACACAGAATTACACCTATTCTCTGAACTTTCTGAACCCCCTGAATACAGTCACAGTTCAGATTCAGACAGGACCAGGATTCCTTTTCCTCACCTTTAATCCAGAAGTTCTGGCACCTTCTGTATATGTATCACCAGCTAATTCTTCATAGATAAGCAATACTAAACCTAGAAGAATTTATCCCATTGTTTGTTCCCACTGATTCTGACAGATAAAAGTTAAACAAAGTCAATTGAAGTCTCATATGCTTATTTTTTAACCACTTCCTCATCCTTTCTTGGAATCCATATTTCTCACTTTTAAAATGTGCGTTAGGAAGACTATATTCTTACCCTGCTTGTGGAATCTGAGGGCAATAGTAATTGCCTCAGGTAATTACTACCGGCTATAAACAATCAAGCCTCTTTCAGCTAAAATATGCTCTACCAGTAAACTTCTAGCAGCTAACACCTCTCTATCCTTCTGTCTTTATTGACAAGCTCCCTACTGTCTGAGGCGATGCTTTTCCTCAGAACAAATGAAGAGGTGATGATACTTGGCTGAGTATGTTCCCCCTTTTTCTTTATTAGTAGATAAACAGATTTGTCAAAATCATAATAGACAATATAAGAAATGAAATCTGAGTCTTGTTGTTGTTTTTGGTATTGTTGTTGTTTTGCTTTTTGGGTCGAGCCGGTGATGCTCAGGGCTTGCTCCAGGCTCTGCACTCAGGAATTACTCTTGGCAGCGTTCAGGGACATCAGGGATCAAACCCAGGTCAGTTGCTTACAAGGGAAATGCCCTCCGTTGTCCTATCACTCTGGCCCCAATAAATCTGAATTTTCCTTACAAGAAATACTTTGCATTTATTAATATAGGCTATGATTTCAGTTTTTTTATTCGCTGAGTAATGATCTTATTTGTTCTCATGCCAGTTAACACTAATATCTGAGGCATATTGGTAGAAACATTTCCATGGAGAGCAGCTTTAACAGAAACGTCATGAATTTGCTTACACTGTATAAACACTCCAGGATGTGAGTTTTTCTCTTTTATACTACCCTGAAACATTTTTAACTTTTTTTTTATTAAAACACTGATTTTCAAAGTTATCCACACTTGATTTTTAGACATACTATGTTCCAACACCAGTGTCAACATCACTCCACCAGTGTCCCTAAGTTCCCTCACCCTCTCTGCCCCTAGCCCCCACCCTAATTTGTTTAAAAATCAAATATTTTTTAAGCTTGGTTTATGTGGTTTGAATCACTTGTTTTCCTATTTAATAATGTAATATTTTCACTTATTGATAGTTATTTTGATTTTACAGGAGTATAATGTTCTAGGTCTACAATGTTATCAAACCATGCCTACCACTAAAGTGCCAGTATCCCTCCACCAGTGTTATAGCCCAAAAGAGGATAGGTGGTGAATAGAAGCATGTAAAATGGGAGGCCATGATAATGTAAATAAGAAAATTAAGGTATATTGAGGTATCTTTTTTTTCCCCCTGCATTTTGCTTTTTTGGGGGTCACACCCGGCAATGCACAGGGGTTACTCCTGGCTCATGCACTCAGGAATTACTCCTGGTGGTGCTTGGGGAACCATACGGGATGCTGGGAATCAAACCTGGGTTGTCCACGTGATAGGCAAACTCTACCTACCATGCTATCGCTCCAGCTCTGAGTTATTTTTTTTAATATATTTTTATTGAATCTCTGTGAGCTACAGTTACAAACTTTCATGTTTGCATTTCAGTCATACAGTGCGATCGCTCCAGCTGAGTTATTTTTAATATATTTTTATTCTCTTTTTTTTTAATTGAATCACCATGAGCTACAGTTACAAAACTTTCATGTTTGCATTTCAGTCATACAGTGATTGAACAGCAGTCCCTCCACCAGTACACATTTTCTACTAACCAATTTCCTCAGTATCCTTCCCCCCTACCCCATCCCATCCCCACCCCCTAATTCCCC
>JAOXYA010037665.1:0-12710 GCA_028565675.1 Sorex palustris
CAGGTTCCGGGGGGCAGGGGAGGGACTCTCGGGGTGTTATTAAAGTCTGGGTGCTGAGCCAGAGTTTCAGAGAGCGCCAAGTGGTCATTAAAGCCAGGCCGAAAGGGGTTGGAGCGATAGCACAGCAGGGAGGATGCTTGTCTTGTAATGGGTCAACCTACGTTCGCTACCCAGCACCCCAGAGGGTCCCCTGAACCCCACCAGGAGTGATTCCTGAGGGCAGAGCCAGGAGTAAGCCCTGAGCATAGCTGAGTGTGGCCCCCAAGTCATAAAAGGAGCAAAAAGGGGCTGGAGCGATAGCACAACGGGGAGGGCGTTGGCCTTGCACGCGGCCAACCCAAGTTCGATTCCCGGCATCCCCTAGGGTCCCCCAAGCACCGCCAGGAGCGATTCCTGAGTGAAGATCCAGGAGGAACCCCTGTGCATCGCCAGGTGTGACCCAAAAAACAAGAAAAGAAGGAAAGAAAGAAAGAAAGAAAGAAAGAAAGAAAGAAAGAAAGAAAGAAAATGAATGATGGTTTGTTTGGGGCCAGAACAATAGCACAGTGGGGAGAGTGTTGGCCTTGCATGTGACCGACCCGGCTTCAATCCCTGGCATCCCAAAGGGTCCCCTGCACACCTCCAGGAGTGATTTTTTTTTTTTTTGCTTTTTGGGTTACTCCTGGCTCATGCACTCAGGAATTACTCCTGGCGGTGCTTGGGGGACCCTATGGGATGCTGGAAATCGAACCCGGGTCGGCCTTGTGCAAGGCCAACGCCCTCCCCACTGTGCTACCGCTCCAGCCCCGCCAGGAGTGATTCTTGAGTGTAAAGCCAGGAATAACCCCTGAGCATCGCCAGGTGTGACCCCAACACAAAGAAAAAAAGAAAAGGATGGGTGAGCCCCCAAGGGATCTTAGCATGATGAGTGGTTGAGGAGTTTCTGTAAACTCAAGGGTTCAAAGAAAGAGATTTGAACCAAAGTATTTGCCTTAAGAAAAGGTCAGATCGGGCTGGAGCGATAGCACAGCGGGGAGGGCGTTTGCCTCGCACGTGGCCGACCCGGGTTCGATTCCCAGCATCCCATAGGGTCCCCCGAGCACCGCCGGGAGTAATTCCTGAGTGCAGGAGCCAGGAGTAACCCCTGTGCATCACCGGGAGTGACCCAAAAAGAAAAAAAAAAACCCAAGAGTCAGCCCAGAGCACCGTGGGGTGTGGTCCAATACCCTCCCCCCTCCCGCCCCCTAATAAAAAGCAAAGTCAAGCTGGAGAGATCTTATTGGGACAACTTGCCACCTTGGGTTCCAGCCCCGGCAGGACACATGGTTCCTCAGCACCAGCAAGAGTGAACCCTGACACAGAGCCAGGCTCCTGGGGGGCCCCCATACAACCCCCCTTCTAGTGTGGGCCCTTTGTGGACACGGTGGGGAGGGGAGACCTAGGCCCCGGTGCTGGCATGCGGTCTGAAACCCTGGGTGCTGTCTGTCCCCACAACCCTCCCAAGAAGGTCTGTGCCAGTTTCTTGGGGCGGGGGCTGGGAGGGGAGTCCCCCAGCAGTGCTTAATTCGGGGCGGGGGCTTCTGGCGGGGCTCAGGAACCAGGCCCTGTGGTGCGCTGGGGACACCTCAGGGTGCCCAGCTGGGGTCCTGCCGTGTTGGGACCCACCAGGACCACCTCGGGAGCTCAGATGCCTTTGGGGCTCCCGCTGAAGGGTGCTGGGTGGGGGCATGTGGTAGTGGGGTTTGGTCCTCGTGTCCCCTGGGCCACTGAGCTGCTCTCGGGTCTCCAAGCTTTCTTTTTGTTTGTTTTCGGGCCACTCTCAGGAATGACTCGTGGCGGTGCTCAGTGGACCATATGGGATGCCAGGGATCGAACCCGGGCGGCAAGGCATTCAGTGGCCTACCCACTGAACTCTCGTCCTAACCCTGTCCTATTCCTCTGCCCCCCCCCCAGTTTTCTTGTAATTAGCTGACCAGGTTGCTTGCTACCACCAGTAACCCCCAAATGCAGCTTGAGTCATGTGAATCTTTTTCATGCCAGCCTTTCATCAGATCCGCAAATGCAGCAAAATTAACTGAGCTTCACTTCCCTTTTTTTGTGTGCCTCCGGCCTCTGGTACAAATAATGTTTATGAGCACGAGTTAAAAGGCAGTTAGCTGGGACCGCAGCGTGCAACGGCAGGGGCGCTTGCTTTGCATGTGGCCGACCAGGGTTTAGTCCTCGGTAATGCATATGGTGACCTGAGCGCCTCTAGCAGTGACCACTGACAACAGAGCCAGGAGTAGTAAGCCCAGAGCATCACTGGGTAGGGTTCAGTAATAGAAAAAAAAAAACCCAAAAGGTATTTTGATAGAAGCACATACACACACACACACACACAAAAAGAACAACAACGTGTGTTCATTTATTTGATAGTCTCTGAGTTGCCTATGGGAGCGGTTCACATTTAGGTGGCCTTGACGGCCCGCAGAAGGTTGACGGAACTCCCTAAAAGGTGCTGTAAGCTCAGCTGTGAAATCAAAACCTGCAGGCCGGCGGCTCTGCGCCTGCGTCCCGGCTCAGCGGTTCAGCTCTGTGTTGTTGCAGGCCCGACAGTCCGAGGGCGTCTCAGGAGCAGGCGTGCGTGGCCTGCACATCGGGGGCCCTGGGTGTGATCCCTGGCACCGGGACAAAATCCAGACACAAAAAGAGCCTTGAGGGTGCTTTGTTTCTCTCTCCCCCTGAAATTAGTATTCCTGGAAGGCCGCGTCCCTCTTGGAGCGGAGGGCCCCGGACACCAGTGCTGCGGCTCTACCTTCTCAGCCCTGCTTCCTGGAACAGGATGTCGGCGTTGGAGTGAGCAAGCATGGTGATCTGAAGTCGGGGAAAGCAGGAAGGCTAGCTTTAAAAAAAAAAAAAAAAAAGGCAAGCGGCAGTCAGGAGAGGGCCCTTTGGAGACCCAGAATCCTCCCCGGGGAGTTGCTTCCGGGGGGGGCTCCAGCAAGCAGCAGTAATTGCCCACACTTTTGTTGCTTGTTTTGGGGCCACACCCAGCAGTGCTCAAGGCTTACTTCCGGCGTTACCTGGAGGACTGCGGGATGGCGGGGATTGAACCCTGGCCCGCAGCGTGCGCTATCACCCTGACCCCTGTTCCACACTCTCTAATCTCTTTCTCCAGCCTCAGCTCTCTGCAGAGTTGCCAGCGGTTTATCAGAACTCACTGCCTTACCCCAGGGCGCGCGGCGTCTGCCCTCGACTTCCTCCCGTCACTCCCTCCCGCCTCAGTGTGCTGTGGTTGCCCTGAACTCGGCCACTCGGGGCCAGCCAAGCCCCCTGACCTGCTTTGCGCCCACTCCTGTCTTCTGAGCCCAGGCCGACCGTCCTGTCCCTGCTTGGACCCCAGGACGGGCGGTGCCTGGGATTAGCTCTTTGTGTGTGTCCCATGTGTTCTGCATTCTGTTTATCCAGTGACATTATTTCTTTGTTCAAACTTTTGCTTTGTTCAAACTACTGCCCGAGAGTAAACCCGGATTTTTCATGACTTACATTTGAGCCCCAGCCTACCTTTGTGTGCGTATGCATGTGTTGATTTTTTTTCACTGTTCCAAAGTCACCCCTTCCCCCCAACCACCAGCAGCTCCAGCGAGCTGGTGACTCGGGTCTCTGCAATTCTCGACTGAGCCTCGTTTCCCAGCCTCCAGGCCTTTTCTTCGCGCCTACTTTCTTCTTGGCAACCTCACGTTCACGTTTTAAGATTCTTCCTGCGATCATTTCTTCCGCTCCGCAGCCGGCTGGCCGGCCAGCACACCTTTTCTGCACCTCAGCCCTTCCTGGTTGGTGAAGACCTTTGTCCCACTCCCCGTCAGATTGAATTCCTGGAAGGCGTATCGTGTTCCACTTTGTATCTCTTAGCGGGAGAATGGTGCCTGACACACTGGATTCGGCCTAGGTTTTTTTTTTTTTTGCAGCTCGCTTAGTGTGAAGACAGGGGTCTTTGTTACCCGGCGGCCGATTGCCAAGGCCGCTCCAGCGGAAGGATGAAAATGCTCATTAATGGGCTGACTGCGGGGAAAGTTTGGGCCCGGCCCAGGTGACACAGCTTGACGCCAGCCCCTGTCCCCTGCCCTCCAAATCAAGGGTCGGTTATTCTCACCCTTGTTCTCTCCCAGTTGTGAGGTTAAGTGGCAGATCTTTCCAGAGATGTGGGGCTCAGGCGACAGAACCCGGGGTTCGGGCGCTTGCCTTACACCCGGGCCAACCAGGGTTTGATTCCAGACAGCCCATGCAAGTCTCCAAGCCCCGCCCGGAGTGATGCCTGAGCACAGAGCCAGGAGTCAGCCCTGCACACTGCTGTGTGGCCCAAAAACCAAACCAAAAACAGAAAAAGGAAAAACAGTTCAAGTTTCACGCGGGCATGTCTGGATACATTTCAGAGCCTCCGTGGCCTGCGCTCAAGCCCTTTGTGCTTTCCCAGGGGACTTTCTCTGGGGACTTTGATTTTAGTTTGGCTTTTTGGGCCGTACTTGTGATGCTCAGGGCTTACTCCCGGCTCTGCACTCACGGGTCACTTCTGGCGGGACTCGGGGGACCCAGGGATTTGATCCTGGTCGGTTGTATGCAGAGAGCGCACCCTACTCACGGGGTCTTTATTTTTATGTTGCTTGAAGGGCCACACCTGCTCATTGGATTTTTCCTAGCAGGGCTCCGGACCTCGCACCCGGCCGACCTGGGTTCGATCCCCGCCATCCCATATGGTCCCCCAAGCACCACCAGGAGTAAATCCTGAGTGCGGAGCCAGGAGTAACCCCTGAGCATTGACACTCACGCCCCCCCCAAAAAAAACAAAGAAATTGGGACTCTGTTCGACAAAGCACGCACCCAGCCCTTTGAGCTGGCTCCTGCCTTGTGTGGTTTAAGCACTGTTAAAAAAAAAAAAGTGTTCTCATGGGGCCAGACCATAGCACAGCGGGGAGGGCGTTTGCCATGCATACAGCCAACCCGGGTTCGATTCCCAGCATCCCATACAGTTCCCCGAGCACTGCCAGGAGTAACCCCTGAGTATTGCCGGTGTGACCCAAAAAGCCAAAAAAAAACCCCAGAGGTGTTCTTTTGAACAGCTTTTCACTCTCGTCCAGATCAGTAGACAGTGTTTGTGTGAATCTATACTGTGACATTGATCTGAGTTTTTTTTTGTTGTGGTTGTTCCACTCTATCTTGAATAATGTAATGTAGCTTTATAGTACAGCTTAAAAGTCTAACAGGGTTAGTCCTTTGACTTTATTCTTCAGTGTTGGCTCTTCTGAATCTTTTGCATCTCCACTTAAATTTAGAATCAATTTGTTGGTTTTTCTAATAGTGGAATTTCAGTTGGATTTTTTTTGGGGGGGTCACACCCCGCAATGCTCAGGGATTACTTCTGGCTCTGTACTCAGGAATCACTCCTGGTGATGCTTGGGGGACCATATGGGATGCTGGGAATCGAACCCCAGTCGGCTGCTTGCAAGGCAAACACCCTACCTGCTCCAGCCCCTGGAATTTCAGTTGGGAGTGCACGGAATCTAGAGGTTAGAGAAGGACCGGGCCACTTCCGGCTGTCAGGGGTCACTCCTGGTGTTTCTCCAGGGACCCTCGACGCTGGTGGGGGTCGAGCCAGGGGGCGGCCACTGCACGGCAAGAGCCTTGCCCGCTGTCCTGCCCCTCCAGCCCCCGGGAGGCCAGCGCCAGCGTCCCTGCAGTCGTACGGAGCCTGCCTGCCCCTGTTCAGTGGGTCTTTGCTTCCTTAGTCCTGGTTCCTCGTGTGGTCTTGCATGTGTTTTTGTTTAAATCCTTTGGGCCACTCACAGAGATGCTCAGGGCTTACCCCTGGCTCTGGGCTCAGAGATCACTCCTGGAGGTGCTCAGGGTCCCATGGAAGTGCCAGGGATCAGACCTAGGCGGCTGTAAATGCCTGCCCTCTGGACTACTGCCCTGCCCTTATATATGTTTCAGGCTTACACCTAAGTAATTTGGGGGCATTAGCAAAGATTATTTTGGTGGGGTTGTACCCAGTGGTGTTAGTTTCTGTTTGTACCTTGGTGTTCGTAGAAGTTGGCCTTTGTATATTAGCCCTGTGTCCTCAAACTTGGCAGTAGTTTCTCACTTAATGCAGGACTTGCCTTTTCACACACACAGCCCCTGTCTAGTCTTGTTTGGCCCCTGCACTGGCTCCCACGCTTTCCTTCTGGGTTTTCCTCTCTGCTGCGCCCCTCTGGGAGCTCGCTCTCTCCTCACCGTCCCGGGAAGCCTCAGCGTGAGTCACTCCTCCGCTCCGAGGAGATCGTGGTCTCCGCTTGGCGAATGTGTCCTACCTGCTGGTGCCCGACTCCTGTGCTGATGGTGAAACTGGGGGAGGGAGGCCCAGGGAGGTGGGGGGGTGGGCTCACCACGGGGGTCTGGCCCTGGGGGCGTGTTGAGCAGCGGCAGGGTCACGAAAGGGACGTGGAGAGGGTCTGGAGGGGAGGCCGAGCGGGAGTCTCGGTCACGGGCTAGGTGCTGCGCTCGTCCAGGAGGCAGGTCATGAGGGAGAAGCGTCTAGAATCTCAGTCACACCTTTTGCTGCCCCGGGGACCCTGCAGCCCGGAGGGAACTGTGGTCATCTGCACGCCAAGCGCGTGAGCCCCGGCCCCGGACTGTTTCCCTGGCTCCTGTGTTTGGTTTTCAGGCCATACCCGGTGATGCTCAGGCTTACTCCTGCTTCAGTGCTCAGAGATTATTCCCGGCGGTGCTCAGGGCAGCACATGCCGTGCTGGGAACTGAACCCGGCCTGTTGCGCCCGCCCGTCGTATGCAAGGGAGTGCCCCTCCTGCTGGGCACTCTCTAGTCCCTGCCCAGTCATTTTGAATAGGGCTTAGAGATCGGCTGCTGGAAATAGACCAGTGGGCTGGTGTTCCATTTCAGGGAATGGAAATCACTATTATTATTATTATTATTATTATTATTTTTGGTTTGGGGGCCACACCAGTGGTGCTCAGTACTTCCTCTGGCTCAGGGTTCAGGAATCACTTGTGGCAGTGCTTGGGGGACCAGATGGTGTGCTGGGGATCGAAGCTGGGTCAGCCATGTGCAAGGCAAACACCCTCCCGCTGTTCTGTCTCCCTGGCCCTTTTTTTTTTCTTTTTGGGTCACACCCGGCAATTCACTGAGGTTACTCCTGGCTAGGTCAGCAAGGCAAACGCCCTACCCCTCGTGCTATTGCTCCAGCCCCAAGGCGTCTTATTTCTGACTGTTGCATATTCCTGCTCTCATCTTACTACACATTCTCCCCACCTGAACCATGAGTTTTTAGATGGTTAAAAGAAATTTGGCAGGGGCTGGAGCAATAGCACAGCGGGTAGGGCGTTTGCCTTGCACGAGGCCAACCTGGGTTCAATTCCCAGCATCCCATATGGTCCCCCAAGCACCGCCAGGAGGAATTCCTGAGTGCAGAGCCAGGAGTAACCCCTGAGCATCGCTGAGTGTGACCCAAGAAGCAAGAAAGAAGAAAGAAAGAATGAATGGATGAAAGAAAGAAAGAAGGAAAGAAAGAAAGAAAGAAAGAAAGAAAGAAAGAAAGAAAGAAAAAGAAAGAAAGAAAGACATTTGGCAAAGATCTATCTTTTAAAATTTTGTGTTCTGAATTAACTGGTTGTTTTGGTATTAAGCCGTGGTCTGTTTTTCTGGGGCCACACCAGGTGTTGCTCAAGACTTGCTCCTTCCTGGCAGTGCACTCAGGAATCACTCCTGACAGGGATACTGGGGTTCGAACCCCGGTCAGCAGCGTGCAGTGCAAGCGCCCTACCCACTGTACATCTCTCTGGCTCTTGTATTTTCTGCATCTGGTACAGTGCGTTTATGGATCATTTTTTGACTGAGATTTTGAGATTCTGGTCATCCTTTGAATTTGCTTTTTTCTTCATGGTGATTTTGATTTGCAGATGATACTCTTGAAACTCCTGGCCGAGACCTTGAGCCGCGGGGAGTCCCATGTGTGCTCAGCCTGATGTGTGACTCTCGGAAAGGTTTGAAGTTTTTGTTTTTCTTTGGGCCACACTGGCGGTGCTCAGGGTCGGCACGGTGTTGGGGGCTGAGTCGCGTGCAGTCACTATCTCCAAGGAAGCACCTTCAACTCCTGGGCTGGGCCGACTCCTGGCTCTGCTCCGGGACCAAACCAAGGCAGGCTGCGTGGAACAAATGCCTGAGACCCGGCACTGCCCGGCCTCCGTGACCCCACTTCTGAAAAATTTGTCAGCGAATTGGAGTGGGTTTGGAGCAGACCACCTAATTAATTTCCCACGTCAGCTTAAAATAAAAATCTCAGTGTTCCAGGTTTCTCTGGAGCAGGTATATCTTGGTTTACCATTGAGCGTTGAACTGACTCACTTAGATAGGAATCTTTTGCAAGTGACTGAAAATATGTTGACTTTTGGCGTGGTTGAATGGGGAGGAGGAGATTACGTACAGTGGAATACTATTCAGCCTTATAAAGGAGGGAGATTCGGGCTTATGCTACAACCTGGGTGAGTCACGTGGACATTGTACAGAGGGAAATTAGCCAGTTGGAAAAACCCGCTTATTTTTTGTTTTCACGCTCTGCGATGCTCAGGGCTTCCTCCTGACTCTGTGTTCAGGGATCACTCCTGGCAGGGCCTGGGGGGCCGTATGGGGTGCTAGGGAACAAAGCTGGGCTAATGTGTGCAAGGTACGGGCCTTCCCTGGCCCCAGGATTCCACTTTGGTGTGAGGTCCCTGTCCTCACAGTCGCAGAGACGAAGTGGATTTGGGCCCCGGGGCTGGGCTGGGAGGACGGAGCATTGATTGACGTGCAACAGAGCTCCATTTCCAAGTTCGTTCGGATGGTGCTGGGACGGTCGCACAGAGTGAGAGTGTGTTGTCATCCTGCTGGACATTTAAAGTTGGTGATGAGGGTTATCTGTGTCACCTATATTATATTTCAGTTTAAAATTGGGGTGAAACGCAGATGTTTCACATTAAGACTGGCATGTTTCAGCATCTTCCACCCCCTTTTTGTGCTTTTTAAAGGTTCACACCTCAGGGGTTCCTCCTGGCTCTGCATTCAGGAATTACTCCTGGCGGTACTCGGGGGACCATATGGGATGCCGGGGATCAAACCTGGGTCGACTGTGTGCGAGGCAAGCGCCCTTCCCCCCTCTACTGTTACTTGGGCCTCGTGTTTCAACATCTTGAGTAATCTGAGGTCTTTCAGCTACAGAGCAGGAGAAGAGGCAGTTGTTAGGGTGTTTCCAACAGTGGGGTCGGTCTTGACACCCATGGGCTCGGGAATCAGAAAAATAGGTTGCAGGTTGTTAGACAGCTAACACAGAAACAAAACCTAACGCTTATTAGTATTTATTAAATCCATAACGTTATTCCTTCTAGTCCATCTGCTGCTACTCGGGTGGGGGGCGGTCCTAGAAATTTGGGGCAGTTCTCCAGGAGTTTTTCTGACCGGCGGTGTCGGGCCCCCAGGCTGATGGCCCGGGGTTCCAAGTCTGGCTCCTGGCCTGGAGGGAGGATGCAGGCGAAAGGGACTTTCTTTGCCGCTGACTCAGGTTCCATCCCTCCATCCCGGGCACCGCAGGTAGCCAGAGCCGCCCCAGGAGTGACCCCTGAGCACAGACAGCAGCTGTCGGGGCCAGAGCTGCTGTGTGGACTGAGTTTCCTCTGGATCTGAGGCTGAGCTCAGTGACTCGCCCTCGCAGGTCACGCAGCCCAGGGCCCAAGACATGGCCTAGACGCAGGCAGGCGCCGGGGCCGGCAGGCACACGCCACTCCCTGATGTGCTGTGAGGGCAGAGCCTCCGCCTCCACGGGCCTGGGCACCTCGGCGCCGCTGTCACCGCATCTGGGTTTCTGTTCCTGGGTATAGTCACCGTCCAGCGTTTCACAGTGCCAGAGTCTGAGGCAAAGGCCCACCCTGACTGTTTCATTCCTTGGCGAGGGGGTGACCGTGGGGTCCGTGCTTGCTGAGGGGCGTGACTGGGGTCAGTGTTTTGTCAGGGGTGTTGAATTGACCTTTCTTCCTGGCCGGTGCTCCCAGAGCAGGTGATGTGCTCCCCGGGGCCGTGGGAATGGTCTCAGCTGTCCCAGGCCCCACTGGAAAGAATTGCGCTGCAGCTCTCGAACAGCGAGACTGCGGAGGAGAGAGAAGTGCTCTCTTGGAACATTCCCTGAAAGCCAAGAGTGAAGCATTCCGGGAAGAGATAAGGGGGTAGGAGATAAGTGGACCGTAAGGCTGTTGGGTCTCTGTTCCTGTCAGGGCCCTTGCGTGTCCCCGGTGGCCCCCAGCAAAATACGGTCTGGCCCCTTAAGCCGCAGAACATCATGGGCCAGAGCTGCTCAGCGCTGAGCACAGAGGAGGTCCAGACCCCGTCGTCAGCACGTGTGGTCACCAGGCATTAGCAGGAGTCACCCCTGAGCACAGCCGGGGGTGGCCCCCAGTAAGAGGGTCAGACACAGGAGGGAGCACGTGCTCTGCAGCCTGAGCTATCGCCGCGACCCCAGGAGTTTTTCTTTCTTGTGGGGGGGCCCATAGCTGGTGGTCTCAGAGGTTACTCCCGGCTCTGCACCCCTGGATCACTCTCCTGGTGGGACTTGGGGAACCATATGGGGCACGGTGGATCGAACCCGGGTCAGCCACGTGCAAGGTAAGCTCCTAAACATCTCACCCTCTGTCCTATGGCTCCGGCCCCCCTGGGGTGAATATTCTTTTTTTTTTGTTTTGTTTCCGGCTTTTTGGGTCTCTCCTGGCAGGGCTCAGGGGACCGTATGGATGCCGGGGAGTGGGCTGCTGTCGATCTGTGGGCTTTGCTAGCATTGCAGTGGCATTTCTCTTTCGTATCTCCGTCCTGTGCGAAGTATTCCTCTCTCTGGTCCTCCCCCCTGCAGTGACCTTGTTTCGTTGACTGGATTGTCCTTAAAGACAGTCGCCACTCCGCTTCCTGCCGTGGAAGCCTGTTGGCGCAGGCGGGCCGTGTGTGCCCCGCTGGTGGCGGGCAGCCGCCCTCGAGCACGAGCCCACACTGATCCGGGTCCCACGGCGGGAACAGTGGCTCGTCTGTCCCCCTCGGCCTTGACCGTGCTCTCGGTGTGTGACCGGAAGGGAAAGTAGGTCTCCTGGCTGCTGCCAAGGGCACCGGCCGCCCAGGGTGCCCTCCCCGCCGAGCTCTCCTGGCCCTGCCCCTGCTGCTCTGCTGAACTGGGAAAGCCCTGCGCCCTGGACACACTGAAGCGCCTGTCTTGCTTGGGGTGGACGCTGCTGAGACCCCCCCCCGGGGGGGTCAGGGTGCCCACACCGGGGCCCAGTGGAATTGCGGTTCTCCCCCAGGAGGGGGGCTTCCACCTTGGCCGAGCCTACAACCTGCCCACTGCCTCGGGCTGCTCGCACTGCCACTGTTCTGGGTTTGCCGGCACGGCCGGCCCCAGCCCTGCTGACATGTGCCCAATTTGCTGCTGTGCCCGGCATTCTAGAGCAGTTGTGGCATCGGCCAGTGGCTTTCTTTTATTTATTTTTGGGGGGCGGGATGGGGGGAAATCACGCCTGGCGGTGCTCAGGGATCACTCCTCATGGGGCTCAGGGACCCGTCCAGGGTGCTGGGGATCGAACCCGGACCGGCCATGTGCCAGGCCAGTGCCCTGCCTCTGTCTGTCCTGTCTCTCGGCTCCACCACTTGGTTCCGTTGCTGTTTCTGGGCCTGGCCAGGTGGTACTGAGGGAGTCGGGTGCCCCGGGGCACCAGCACCGCCTCCTCCCCAGGGCTGGGATGCTGGCACTCGCAGACAGGCTGGGCTCCGGTCCCTGGGCCCCGCTGTAGCCGCCTTGAACCCTAGCTCTCAGGCTTTGCCCGCCCTCCATTACAGGGGACGGTGCCTTTCGGGTGGGCAGAGGTGGGGCCACATCTGGCAGTGCCTGGGGGCCCATCTGGTCTCTGTGTTGGTGCTGGAGGGATCAGGAGGTGACAGGGAGTGGACCAAGGGCAGTCACGGGCAAGGCAAGAGCCCTCTGCTGTCTGGCCCCCGTAGAAGGGACATTTCTCGGTGTGATGCCAGAACGCATCCCAGCTTATGTTGTCAGAGCCTCCAGCATCACGCTTGGTTCTGGAAAACTCCTTAAGATCTGTTGTTCCTTCCGATCAGGGCCAGGAGTGATCCCTGAGCACCGTTGGGCGTGGCCCAGCCCCCGTGCACCCCAAGACTAATTGAGATAAGAATAGAATTTAGAGTGTCAGGAGAGAGAGTTCAGCAGGCAGGGCGCTTGCCTTGCCTACAAGATGGCTAGCCGGGGCTTGATCCCCGGCATTCAATATGGTCCCCTGAGCCCACCAGGATAATCCCTGAGCACTGCCCGAGATGGCCCCCAAACCAAAACCAAAACCCGAAAAGTAGAATTTAGAGGTCCATCGAGATAGTATGGGGTTAAGGCACTTGTCTCTTTCTTTTGGGCCACGCGTGGTGATGCTCAGGGCTCTTCCTGGCTCTGCACTCAGGACTTACTCCTGGCGGTGCTCAGGGGTCCATATGGAGAGCCGGTGCTCGAACCCGGGTTGGCTGTGTGCAAGACCTTAACAGCTGAACTATTGCTCTGGCCCCTGAAGTGCTTGTCTTTTTTTGCTTTTTGGGTCACACCTGGCAATGCACGGAGGATACTCCTGGCTCATGCACTCAGGAATTACTCCTGGCGGTGCTCGGGGGACCCTATGGGATGCTGGGAATCGAACCCG
>JAOXYA010037680.1:0-12710 GCA_028565675.1 Sorex palustris
CCCACCAGGAGTGATCCCTGAGCACAGAGCCAGGAGTAAGCCCTAAGCAAAACCAGCTGTGTGACATAAAAACCAAAAAGAAAATGAAAAGAGAAAAAAAATGGTATAAAATGATAATTATCGCATCAGTTTCCTGGATTAGATCACTTCAGGAAGGCTTGGTAATTTATACATTAAACCTGAAAATTACAGATAAGGCAGTTTAATTGCTGCCACTGAGAATTATATTTTAAAATATACAAGTTTGAGATCTCACAGCTTGGGCATTTATTTAGGACCACACCTGGTGGTGTTCAGGGGCCGCTCCGCTCCCTCTCTGCATGTGTTTGGCAGTGTGGATTAGGGAGGGGTTGAAACTCCCTTAAGCCTTCTCCCCATTCTAAGGGCCTCCACTTGCTTTTTGTGTAGGTCCTTGAATTCTGGCTCTGTTCACTCATAGGCTGTTCTACATAATCAGCTGCTGCATTTAGAAGGAATTCTGTGAAATTAGCTTCACATTTTTTCCTCCAAAATTTTCACAATGATTTGGTCGAGTCACGAATTTTATCAGTTTTAATGAGCTATGGACAGTATTGTAGCTCATTAAACACAGATAACATGCTTCCATGGGAGTAGGATGAGCTTCTTTTCTTATGTGGAGGTGGACCGCACCTAGCTGTGCTCAGGAAATCAAAAGGAACCTAGCTCGGCAGCGCCCTACCCATAGTACTGTCTTTTCAATCTTTTTTTTTTTTATTTTTGTCTTTTCAATCTTAACTTAAACTTTTTGTCTCTTCCATTATCTTCGTTCAAAAGCCTCCTACAGTAGAAAAAATGGTGATGCTAAAATGCAGAGGAATCTTCATTCACTACAAGACTTTTTGTGACAAGACAGTGCAAAAACATAAATGAAGTGGGCGAGATAGTACGAGAAGGGCTCTTGCCATGGACCTGGTCTGTGTGGTTTCCACTCCGCATATGGTCCCCAAGTGCCCTGCCAGGAGTGATCCCTGAGTGCAGAGCCAGGAGTGAGTCCTGATCATACCGAGAGTGGCCCCTAAAACAAAGTAGAAAAATGTAGTTGCTGCTTATTGAGCCACTGACAGCCCATCTTTGGAACCCTCTTCATCTCCCTTATCTAGATGAAAAAATGTTAAACCCTTGTTTTATTTCCAATAGTCTGAATGTCTGTGATTAGCACTTTTTATGTTTGCCCACCATTTTTTCGTTTCTTGACTTTGCTACTTAGCATGCCGGACCTGTGGCTAGGAAATACTCAGCCAGAAAGAATCCAGGAAAATCCTGGTTCTAGATGGGAGGTTCTGAATGGGTCATAAAAAGCTCTCCGTCTCTCCCTTCTTAAGATATGGAACCCTGCCGGTGCTGAGTGACCTCCACAATAACACCTTTTAGTTGTGCCAGTAAAAGACCCTTAAGAGACAGACCGTTGGACCGTCGGGCTGGAGCTGGAGCACAGAGGGTAGGGCGTTTGCTTTGCACGCGGCCAACCCTGGTTCGATTCGCAGCATCCCTGAGCACCGCCAGGGGTGATTCCTGAGTGCAGAACCAGGAGTAACCCCTGCGCATTGCCGGGTGTGCCCCAAAAAGCAAAAAAAAAAAAAAGACAAATCGGGCCTGGAGCTATTGAGCAATAGCACAGCGGGTAGGGCTTTTTGCCTTGCACGCAGCCGACTGGGTTCGATTAGCAGCATCCCATAGGGTCCCCTGAGCACCGCCAGGAGTAGCTCCTGAGTGCAGAGCCAGGAGGAACCCCTGTGCATCGCCGGGTGTGACCCAAAAAGCCAAAAAAAAAAGAGAGAAAGAGAAAGAGAGACAGAGAATGAGAAAGAGAGAAATAAAGGAAGAAAGAGAGGGAAAAATAGAAAAAGAGAGAAAGAAAGAAAGAAGAGAGAGAGAGAGAGAGAGAGAGAGAGAGAGAAAGGAAGAAAGCAAGCCCCACATCTACTGTGGTCTGAGCATTCTCTCCAGCAATTCCAAATCATTAGACGGGGAGGAATCTCTAACCCTCGACTTCAGTCCTGCCCCTCCTGACTCACGCTTGAAGAATGCCCGTTCTGTGTTCTGGGGTTACTGCGCCGGCTGCGTCACTCCCAGGGTGGCTTAACTTTGGGGGCAGGGCTGGGGGGGGAGACAGGTGAGGGAATTTCCAGGACACAGAGCAGGGGAAATGCGCAGCTCTGGGAACAATGACTCACAGACCCCGGAGGGCCGGCAGCAGAGAGGACGAGCTGCTTTCTCCAAGCCACAGGCTGCTGGCGGATAAAGGGCCCATTCAGGCGGGTTTGCAGCCAGGCCCTGGCGTGCGTCTGTGGTAATCTTCAGGTCAGTCTCCGAGGCTGGATCCGGTGTCTGCTGATTGGAAGCAGGAAGCCAGCACTGAGCTTTGGTGTCGCCCAGGAAGCAGAGGGCCCACGGCAACCACGCTGGAGGTTGTACGTAACCACCTTACATTCCTTATCCCGCGGTGATGGTGACGTAGTACGTCGGAGCTGGGTTCTGCCAGCAAGAAAGGAGCACTTGGCGAGCTCCCCAGGTTGTTTCCCTAGGCCATTTTCCCTGCGGGGCGAAGAGCTTCAAAGCTGGGTGGACTGGCTCGGTGAATTTAGCTCTTGCCCTGCGTGAGTGAGGACCTAGGTTTGTTTTGTTTTGGTTTTTTTTTTTTTTTGCTTTTTGGGTTACACCTGGTGGTGCACAGGGGTTACTCCTGGGTCACACACTCAGGAATTACTCCTGGCAGTGCTTGGGGGACCCTATAGGATACCAGGGATCGAACTGGGTCGGCTGCGTGCCAGGCAAACACCCTACCCACTGTGCTATCGCTCCGGTCCCCCTTTTTTGTTTTGTTTTGTTTTGTTTTGAGGCCCTAGTTTGACCCCAGTGCCGCAAAGCAAACCCGCAAGCATCCAGCAAGCCAGGGTAAGGCAGGGTTGGCACCGGGGTTGTTTCCAGCACGCCCACGGGAAGCCCCGTCCCTGCCCAGGACTCTGGGGGCGGAAATACCGACGGCTGCTGTGTGTCTGGGGCAGTGAACTGCCTCTGCGTGGCCGGGTAGCAGCTCAGCAATTTCAAACTCTGTAGTCGATGGAGCCACCCATTGGGCTGTCCGACCCTCTCCCCAGCCTGATCCCCCCTGAGCTGGGGGAGTGAGTGAGCGCATACGGCTCTGCTCAGCCTCGGCTCAGCCAGGAAGGGGCCTGGGCCTGGCCGGAGAGTGGACGCAAAGGCAGCAGGAGCAGCTGCCAAAGGCCGGGTCCCTCCCTCTGCCCTCCACCCCTGCCAGCAGTGGGTGAGGAAGGGCTGACATGCACCCCTCCCCCAGGCCAGTCCTTATTCCTGCCTCAAAGACCACCTGTTTGGCTCTAAGCAAAACCACCCAAACGCTGGCAAGTGTGGTCGAGCTGGTGCAGACGCCGGGAGCCTCTGCCCTCTGGTCGGAGGGAGTGGAAACTCTCCCAGCCGCTGCGAGACCAGGTCCTCACAAGGAGCAGTGGGGAACACCAGGCCCGGCCACCCCACCGCGAGGGTGCGCTCCCAGGAGGCCTCGGCCCCCTCCAAAGCCGCCCACTGCACCTCTCAGGAGTGTTCCTTTCACAGCTACCAACAGAAACCACCCCGGCTGGAGTGACAGGTGCAGCTTAGGGCACGTGGGGGGCTCATCCCCCAGGAAGGTGAAGGCCTGGGGTGTGCGGGGGGGATGAGGGGGGTCCCGAGGCCGGGCAGCACCAGGAGTGAGGGAGGCAGCACTGAGGGGTCCCTGCGGGCGTCCCTGCCTCCCCACCCCCCGAGGGTCAGGAGAGGCTTAGCCGCTCATCGAGGCCTGCTGGTGACCAGAAACTAGGGAAAGGGCCGGTGTCCAGGGTGATGGAATATTCTGGAATCTGATTCTGGTGAGATTGTGCAACCCCATGGCATGGTGAGGCCAGCAGCAGTCATGTGGCCTTTGTTTCTGAGCCGCAGCAGAGGGGGGCAGGGGTGGGGTATCGGCTGTGGGGGACACGTTTGGGGACAAAAACCAAAGGTCTTTATCTTGCGGAGGGTCTTTCGAAAGCTGCGCACTCCTTCTCCACTCTTGGATCAGACGCCGGCAGATTTCAGGCTGGGCGTTCCTGAGATCTTCTCTGCGTCCAGTTTGGGGGTGTGACCGCTCGGACAAGAGCCCAGAGAGTGAAGAGCCGCCCCCGCGTCCAGCGGCTCCGAGGCCCGGGTCTCTGGCCCGCTGCCCGTGGCCTCCCCAGCCCTTCCCCAGCTCAGCGCCGGACGGGGAGTGCAGCCGGGATTGGGGTAGGCTCTGAGGGCGCATGTGGACAGATTTGTCTAATCGAGGCACAGGGGACTGATGTTTCTTCGGTAGGTGGATCTGGGGAAAGCCCACGTTTAACTGAGGGGCGTCTCCGTCTGGAACGGGGTGGCGGGTGTGTCCAGCGCTTCGTGAAGGGCGTGTGAGTTGAGCCAGGCCCGGCGAGAGGCGGCAGCTGGTTGGTTTGAGTGCAGTGACTCCCGGACACGGAGCTGTGGCTTCTCAGGACGCCCGTGCGGTGGCTGTGCCGGTGGCATTTTCCAGAACACGAACAGCGGCAGTGAGACACTCGAGGTCGCTGGTCCGGCAGAGGTCCTGCGGGTGGCTGGGCAACGGCCTCCTTGCAGAGCACCCAGGGGCACCCAGCTAACGGGCCTGTGTGTGGACACACGTGGGCTTGTTTCTCCTTTCAATCTTTAGGATTACAGTTTTGTTCGTTTTTCTGGGTCACATTCTTCTGTGCTCGGGTCTAACTCCTGGCTCTGTGCTCAGGGGAATCCCTGCAGTACCAGGGCGGGAACCCCGGTCAGCTGCAGAACCCCGGTCTGCCTCCTTGGGGTCTGTTGGTGGAGCACCTGCAGGGAGCACCCCTGCGTCACTGACGGAAAGCAGGAACTCCTGGCGGTGGGTACCTGGCATGAGTTAATCCCCTGCACACCCCTGTGTGTTTGGAGCTTGTCGCCTGCGGGGCTGAGTCTCTGGCTGATCGGGCAGGTTGGGTCGTTGCCGAGCTCCTCACGGGCTGACTTTCTTGTGCATGTTATGGGGTGTAGGAAGGACGGCAGCGAGGGCCTTGGGCAGCCGAGCGGCTACAGACAGACTTCCTCAAAAACCCCACATCTGTCGCTGCACAAAAGTGCAAAGGCCGGGGCTGGAGCGATAGCACAGTGGGGAGGGCGTTTGCCTTGCATGTGGCCGACCCGGGTTCGATTCCCAGCATCCCGTAGGGTCCCCTGAGCACCGCCAGGGGTGATTCCTGAGTGCAAAGCCAGGAGTAACCCCTGAGCATCGTAAAGCAAAAAAAAAAAAAGAAGTGCAAAGGCCAAGAGCACTGGGGACACTGCCCAGCCTCTGATGACCCTCAGGCACCCGCGCTGTGAGAACAGAGAGCAAGCTGCAAGCCACAGCACCTCAGGCTGTCTGGGGTATGAGTGAGGGCCACACTCGGGGTCCAGTGCTCAGATACGGCTTATAGAGCCCTCGCTATCACTATTAGCCGAGGTGATCCGCAGCACAGCCGGATGGTGCCTGTCCAGTCCCACACCCAAGGTGGCAGGAAGGGTCCCATCCAGGTCTGTCTGGCCACAAGCCGTGTCCCTCCCACCTGCCCTGCTGGGAAGCTACGTCCAGAGCCGGACCTTAGCATCAGGGGCTCAGCAGGCAGCACGCAGCCATTGGCAGTGGACACCAGCCAGCCAGGGGCCAGCACAGACCATGGCCTCCAGCACTCTGCCCTTCTTGGACATGGCCAGCCTGGAAGAGGCCAGGTAAGAGGACGCAGCACTGAGCCCCCGGGGATTGTGTGTTTCTGGGACTGGTCGGGGCGGCCACTCACTGTCTCTGGCCCCCAGGACGATCCGTTGTACCGAGAAGTCCTGCCTCAGCCGTGCTCTCACAAAGCTGAGGGCTGGGGAGATGGTGGGTGCAAAGGGCCAGAGCGCTTCACAAGCCCAGACCCAGGTTCAATCACCCCTGTAGCAAGGGAGTGACCCCCAAACTCCTTAACTATCCACAACGACAACATAAAAGACGGAGGGGTCTTTTATGGCAGCAAAAATGGGAGGAGCCCGGAAGGGTGGTAGGAGGTGGAGCAATGAGAAGGGGAGGCTGAGTTCTGGACGATTCCACGCAACCGTGTAACCAAGGGATATAAAATAGATGAGCAGATGGAAGGAAGCTTAAAAATAGGCCAATCGACAAGTTTATTGAGGGCAGAGGGTGCAGCGAGGGAGACGAAATGGGTACAGAAGGAGGTGTGAGATTTGCCAGTAGAAAAAGACAAGTAAAAAAACCCAAAAAAGTAAAGAAAGGGGCCCTGTGGGTAGTAACGGGGCCCCGTGGGCAGTAACGGGGCCCACCCGCAGCCAGACAGAGGCCCTGGGGTTCATCCCCAGCACCACCTGCAGTGACCCCGAGCACAGAGCCAGGAGTACCCTTAGACACTCTGCCAGTCGCTTCCTCACAGGTCCCGTGGCCTTGGGCGGGTTCTCTGAGTCTCCCGCTCCCCTGATCTCAGCATCTCAGGAGACAGAGGCTGCAGAGGATGAGGAGGGGCCCTTTCTGGAAGCTCCCGCAGACCCCTGGGGAGGTCTGGCCTGGCCTGATCACGCCCCAACACCCCATCAGCGCCCGGTCCCGGCTCTGCAAGGCCACCAGCAGACGCCCTCCTGCCCGCTGCCTTAGGCTCCAGCCCTCCCGGGATCTCAGGGCTCCCCTGAGATGGCCGCACCCCTCCCCGCCCTGTCCCTGAGGCAACGTCCTTGCCACGGTGCACTGAGCGTCCTTTGGCACCGGGGGAAACAAGTCACTAAGTGGCCCTCACCTCCCAGCATGGAAGGCCGGGCACAGCCAGGCAGCTATGCTGGGTGGGGGGACGGGAGGGGGGTAGTGTGATGACAGGCGTAGCCAGGCTGCCCGTGTGGGTAGGTGTGGCAGGTCCCCCCACTGGCAGAGAGCAGAGCCTGGCGCCCCAAATACCAGGACCCCAGACTGTGACCCCCCCAATCCACACGCTGAAGCTCTGACCCTGCTACTGCTGAGTGTGACAGTCTGGAGAAACTCTTGGAGGGGAATTTAGGTAAAATGAGTCCCCAGCTCACGTCAGGGCGCAGAGAAGGCACCAGCCAGCTACAAGCCCCAAGGGAGTCTCGGAGAGCCCGGCCGGCCCGGGGCTCTCTCCCCCACCCCCACGGATGCACCCAGTCAGTCACTTCCATGTTTTGTTTGTTTGTTTTGTTTCTGGGTCCCACCCAGCGATGCCCAGGGCTCACTCCTGGCTCCGCGCTCAGCCTCCTGGCGGTACTCAGGGGACCAGACGGGACGCCGGGGATTGAACCCGGGTCACCGTGTGCGAGGCAAATGCCCTTCCCGCTGTGTGATCGCTTGGGTCCTGTCTCACTTTCTGACCTGGCCAGGCCTCGGGAGTTCTAGAAACGAGGAAGAGCACAGAGCGGAAGTGTGGGTCCCCAGTACAAACTAGAGGTGGGGATTTGGCCTGCCATGGGGACACCGTGTACCACAGGCTCCGGCCCCTCTGCCCGGGGAAGGCCCACCCTCAGTGCTGGCTGGGCTGTGCAGAGACCCCCAAGGACAGGCGGGGGTACTGGTGCCAACACTCAGTCTTGCTGGTGAAGGCCCTAGGGACACACCTTCTCCCTGCCTCCCCGACTGCCTGGCACACAGCTCACGGCTCAGGGAGCCCACTATGAATATTCAGACACCTCCTCCACCTCGCTGCGCCCCCTTGAGCCTCTGTAAACACTGACAAAAAGCGCGAAGCCCCTTGTGCAGGCCACGCCCTGGGGTCTGGGCCCCGCTCAACCCCCGCCAGGCACTGGGCCACGGCACAGAATTTGGGGGACATGGATTTCCCATCTCTGGCAATATCTTTTTCCACTGCAAGATGACCGTGAACTTGCCGTGACTGGACAAGGCTGACGGGTGTCCTCTTCTCCCAGAGGGTCTAAAGGGGTGGGCATCAGGCACGGCTGGATCTGGGCGCCGACAGTGCCCCAGACTTCCTGCTAGCCAGCCGGCCCTCGCTCTTGGCTCTTGGCTTGTTCTCCATCTGTCCTTGGGGGTGTGTGGGGCTGAGGGGGGTGGAGGGGGACGCCAGGGTCATCTCACAGCAGAGCGACCGCAGGGCGACCGGACAGGGATGGGTCACTCGCCCCTGGCGTCATAAGTCCCTGAGGACAGGCTGCTTCCCGCCGCCCCCTCTCTCTGTCTGTCCTACCAGCCGGGGACCACGGGCACCCCCCGCCCACCTCCTCCTCGCCCTTGGCTCCTCTCGGTGGCTGCCTGACTTTCTGACAAAAGTGTTATTATTTCCACACATATGACTCTTTTATTCTATAAATAAATAATGCCCCAGAAGCAGCGGAACAGAATTCCACTGTCTAAACTAGGACAGCGGAGATAAGGCGGCCCTACGGCGGCTCAGCCTCCTGGGCAGGGAGAGAAAGTCGCAGGACCTGGGGGGCCGTGGGTGGGTCGGTGGGCGGACGGGCAGGACCATTCTTCTCTCAGGCATGTTTGCTGCCTTCCGAGAGAGTTTCGAAGCCAACGGGCAGGACAGAGGAGAACAAAACGCACAGCGCGGAACCGTTTTCCCGGCGGGAAACGGACATGGCTTCAAGTGCGAGACAAAGTCCCAAAACTTCCACTGGGTTTTCCCCAGAGTTCCGGCCTCCCCCACGCCCCTGCTCACCAACCCACCCTCTTCCCCGTCATCTCCAGGTGCTGGGGTGAGCACACAGGGGTCAAGGCCTCCTATTCCCCTTCTGTGTGGCTGACTCCAGTTTGGTCCCCAGCACCCCCGACCGGCCACGCACCGCCAAGAGTAAGCCCTGGGCGTAGAGCCAGGTGTGTCCCCCCAGCAAGCAAACACTGTGTTTGTCTCTACAGCGACTGGGTCACGCATGGCAAGGATCCAACTCAGGGCCTCACACACATGCTCTGCCCACTGAGCAATCTTCCCGGCCTCCAGGCTCCAATGCTCTTCCTTCGTAACATCATGAAGAAACGCCGTCCCCATTTCTGACCGATTGGGCAGCAAAGCCCAGAACCTGGCAAACGAGTCCCACAGCAATCAGCCCTGGCCGGGGGTGTTTCCTGCCAGGCCCGGACTCTGTTCTCACAGCCCTGGGGACGGATTTGGGCTCCTCCAGCGCCCGAGACGGCACGCTAAGATAAGAGCACGTCAGAGCGGGTTCCTGGGCTGGAACCACGGCCCCTTGCTCGGCTGCCGAGGGTAGGAATGAGGGAGAGCCGGGTCAGTAATTAAGGGAATGACCTTTAATGAACACGGTGATAATGACACACCCAACACGGGCACCATCTCGGCGTCCCACGTGTGGCAGAAGCCAGCCCCGAGCCCACGGCAGGCAGAGGAGAGTCCCGGGCTCCATCCAGGCCCCACGTGTCCCTGCCCCTGCGCTGGGATCCCCCACTGAAAACCACCCAGACCTCGTGCCTCTGGGAAGGTGAAGCGTTGGGACACGGGGGTGATCCCCACGGAGGTCACGGTGCCCGCGTGGCCCTTGCGCAAGGCAGAGACGAGGGGGAGCCACCAACTCAGAAGTGAAGGGACGGGCCCAGGACGTGGCAGGGACGGGACAGCCGCCACCCAGCTTCTCTCTCCTGCAGACCTGGCCCCGTCTGGCCTGACTTTCCCTTGAGGCCTGAGGCAAACGCGCCAGAACTCGGCTGACCGCGAGGGATGGACTGTCCCCGCAGCGCCCCCCGAGCAGCCTGGGGACAGACTCTCAGTCCCCGGACACTGCCAGGAGTGGCCTCCAAACCGAAGGGATTCAAGTGCCGGGCAGCATGCAGGGCCGTCTCAACTGCCGTGACCGTTGTTCGGTCACTCCGGGCAGTGCTCAGGGCCCAGCTGGGCCGCCTGCAAGGCACGTGGCCTCCCTGTGTGTCGGCCTCCCTGTCGCATCCTTCCCTTCCCACTCGGGTCTGTGTGGCCGGCACCCGCCTTTCCCGCTCGCTGTGTGTCAGGGCGTCCATGCACTGCTGACCGCTTTCCTTGCCACCTTCCCACGCCGCCCTCAGCCTGAGAGCCTCTCCACTTTCGCCTATGCTGCATCCCCCCGGTCCTCGTGTCTCCCGTTCCTGGCCCTGAGTGACGAGTGGACGGGCCCCTCAGCCAGCACCCCCTCAGATGGGTGTGCCCGACGGGTTCTGATTCAGGCGGGAATTATGGTCTGGTCAGGATGGCTCCAGGGAGCCGGGGTCCCCAGAACACCCACCCAGACGGCCACGGGGCTCTGTGAGGAGGCTGAGGGGAGGGGAGCAGGACTGTCGCACCCAGGGGGTCACGGAGCATGCACACACACACACTCACACACACACACACGCACACACACACACGCACACACATGCACATACGCACATATGCACACACACAATGCACACACATACACACACGTACACACATACACTCACGCACGCACGCACACACATGAACATACGCACGTACGCACGCATACACACATGCACACACACAATGCACGCAAATATGCACGCACATGCACGCACACGCATACACTCACACGCACACGCATGCACACACGCACGCACATTTACACACACAAACATATACACATGCATGCACACACACATGCACACACTCATACACTCACACGCACACACATACACACACGCACAATACACACATTTACGCACACATACATATACACATGCACACACACTCACACACATGCACACATATATGCACACACATGCACACACACATGAACGCACACACACGCACACACATGCATGCACGCACACACACGCGCACACACGTGCGCGCGCACACACACACACAAACACGGCCTACAGCACCCTCTGTGCAGGTGGAGAAACCAAAGTCCAGGACTGCCCGGTGGAACTGGTCTTACAACTCATGGCGCCTGCAGGGAGAGTCTGTCCCCCTTGCCGCCTTTCACTCTGGGACGGGTGATGAGTTTTGGCAGAAGTGGCCTCCCGGGACGTCCAAGGAGCTCCTGGACCTGCCCCCTGGCGCCTCGTTCACAAGGCAAGCAACGGGGCTCCCTGGGGGTGTCAGAGGGTGAAACAGGAGGGAAGACGCTAACGGCCTCCAGGGAGACCCCCGCAGGGACAGAAGAGGCTCCTGCTGCCGTCACGGCTCACCGCCCAGCAGACCACAGCCCCCGGACCGCCCAGGCGCTGGGAGAGGCGGCCTTGCGACAGTCTAGGCGGGCCGGGGAGGCGGCCGAGCTGCTCGTGTGGGTGAGGTTTGGGGCAAGACGCGCTCACCTGGAGATGCTTCATCAGCCGCGTGTCCCGGCACGCCGGGAGCTCCCCCACCGAAGGCGCGTGTGTGGGCGAGCTGTTGGAGCCTCACTGGGGCCTGTTCCCCCAACACGCATCCCTCTCAGTCCTCTAGACCGAACGTTCAGGATCGAAGTCTAACAGGTCGTGCAAATGCGTGACTTCTCGCTGAGTGGGAGAACTCTGGTTAAGGAGTAGGGGAGCGGCAGTAAATGAGTGACTTGTCCCGGGGACCAGGGGAGAGGGTTCAGGATGACGGGGCAGTGGGGGAACTGGCCGTTCTAGGTTGTCGTTGTCCAGGCCAGGGCACTGCCCTGTCGAATGGGAAACAGGGACTGGGTGGGTCCCAGGTGAGGCAGGAGCTGCTGGTCACGCGTGGAGCCATGTCTGGGCCGTGTTCCCACGGCCTGTGATGAGGCCTGCACGCGTGTGGGTGGGAGGGATGGCAGTGATGTCGGCCCTGGGTGACCCAGAGGGGTGGGGGGCCGGTCCGCACTCTCAAAGGGCCAATTCTCGGCTTGTGGCCTCCCCCGGGCTGGGCGATCAGACCTCCTTTATAAGAAATTCAATCAGCTCCACTTCTGAATGGGGCGGATTGTTTCTGGGGATGTAATTCATTTAATTTAACCATTAACTGAACATTAATCAAGACCTAGCAAAGCAACAGTCCCTCGTCTTAATTAAAGATTTGCCACTTATGGGAAGAGTAATAAAATGGATAACAAGGTTTAGGGTTTCCCCAGTCACCAGCACAGGTCAGGCTCGGGGGAGGGAGTGACTCTGCTCTGGGCCTGCTCACGAGGGACACAGGACCTGCCACGCTCACACAGGCCAGGCAGGACAGACACAGGGGGCCTCAGGGTGGCTGTGAGGTGGTCAGAGTTGCACTTTGTTTTTGTTTGGTTGTTTGCTTTTTGTTTTGGGGGGCTTTTTGGGTCCCACCCGGCGATGCTCAGGGGTTCCTCCTGGCTCTGCACTCAGGAATTACCCCTGGCGGTGCTCGGGGACCATATGGGATGCTGAGAATCGAACCCGGGTCAGTCGCGTGCCAGGCAAACGCTCTCCAGACTGTGCTATGGCTCCAGCCCCCAGAGTCGCACTTTGGAACCTCGGGAACGTGGGAATGTCCCCCCAGTGTGTCCATGTCCTTACGCGCCCTGCTCTGTAAAACAAGACACTTGGGATTCCTAATGCTGCGCCCTCCCTCCAGCTGCCTGTCGGTGCCCCACGCCCCGTTAGGGACTTTACAACGCTGAGCGCTTGCCTCTGAGGGGGGGGGGCCCAGCCTGGACGCAGGGGCTCCTTGTCCACCGGCATATTTAAAGCTGGGGCCTCCCACTTCTCTGAGCTTGTTCCCACTGGCTCTTGGGGAGGCGGGGGGGGGGCT
>JAOXYA010037703.1:0-12708 GCA_028565675.1 Sorex palustris
GGAGGAATCGAACTCGGGTCGGCCATGTTGGCTGCGTGCAAGGCAAACGCCCTACCGTTGTGCTATCGCAGCCGGCCTACACTTACATTAAATGATAAAATATTTGTTTTTTCCTAACTTAATTTACTTCAACAACTTCCCTTGAATCCCTTCTGTTTTATTTCAAGTGGCTGCATGTCATTTTTCTTTTGATTTTTAGGCCATACCCATTGTGCCTGGTTCTGTACTTAGGGGTCACACCTGGCAGTGCTCAGGGGAATATACATGGTAGTGGTATCATAGCAAAATATGTGGATTGAATGGGGGTTGGCTGGATACAGGGCAAGCACCTTATCCCCTACAAGCTTTCATTTTGATTTTATACCAAATAGCATATTACAGTATAAATATATCACATCTTATCCATTAATTTATCAACAGGTGTTTTCATATTTTGACTTTTGTAATTAAAGCTGGTGACTGAGTCCCATTACACAAGGATTTCTTCCCAAATATGCCCAGATTACAAGTGAGGGAGCTGGAATTTAGCCTAGTCAAGTTTTCTCCAAAGCCCATATTCATTACCCTGAAACTAAGGTCTCCTCTCCTTATCCTGCAAATTAATATGAGGAAGTCACAGTGGAAGGAGCATAAATAAATACTTAAAACAGATGCTCAAATAAATTCTGATCACCATCTGTTGTTAGGTATAGAGAGAAAGCAAGATACATAAGAACTATATTTCACTCCCAAGAAGCTCAGTTGTCAGGGTAATAAAGACCCTGATGTCCATATGATTATGCATAAAGTAAGGAAGGTGTTGAAAGTGCTCAAGCACTGATAGAAAGTCCTGTGAACTTTTCAACAGAATCGTTCTGGTTTGATTACTCAGGAATAATTGCTGAGGTGGTGACATAAAACTGTGCCTAAAGAATAGAGAATGAGGAAGAACAATCCAGAAAAATAGGCAGTCTGAGGCAGAGCTAAAGACTTCCAACTGGGGGACTCAGATGTTTACACAGGGAGGATAGGTTGAGGGTCCTTTTGGGGGATCAATGTTCCCCATCTGCTTAGAGACTGATCTTTCAAGGGTAAGTTTGACAAAGGGTGGGAAGGTAAGAGACAAGTGAAGAATACCAATGGAACTGTGAGGAATGGCCATTCTCCTGGGCTGAGACAGTGAGAGAGACTACCCCCCAAGCAGGCAAGAAGAGCAGAGCCAGACCACAGGTGTCTTAGAAGTAAAGGGAGAAAGAGATTCAAAAACATCCAGAGGACAATGATGCAAATAGCACAGTCACATATAGAGGAACAAAAACTCAAAAAAAGTTGAGTGCTTTATAATTTAGGAAACAAAGTTTGCCCTTCAAGGATGTTGTTTCAGTAAAAAAAAAAAACCAATTAGAATGGCAGGACCAGTGCTAGGAGGTGGATTATCATCCTCCTGAGAGACAGAAGGAGCAACCCATCCACCCTCCCTGCAGAAGATGGACACATACACACACACACACACACACACACACACACACACACACACACGTATTTCAAAAAACTTGCTAAAATTGGCTCTAGAGAGAAAATAACTGGAGAAGGGGAAGGCCCCAGGACAGGATGTTGCTCTTGCTGCTGCTGAGTACTGTTAGTCTATCCTAGAGAAGCAGTTACCACCAGACAGAAACTGGAGTGCGGCATCTAAGGTTCCCAGATTGGATGCTTCCAAATGAATCATAATTATGTATTATTTTGCATGAAACCCCAACTGCCAGTTTCATCCACAGTTAAGGATCTGGTACATTGCTTCCCTGCTAAGAAGGATGCAGTTCATTTGGGCTGGTCCCATCTCAAAACATCACTAGGCTCTCATGTAGACTTGGCTGCTAATGCTGTTCTCAGACTTCCTTGCCGTACCTTTGCTTCACTTATTTAGCTGCTTTTTTGGGGGGAGAGGGTCACACCTGGCGATGGTTACCCCTGGCTCTGCACTCAGGAATTACTCCTGGCTGTGCTTGGGGACCCATATGGGATGCTGGGAATCGAACCCGGATCAGCTGCATGCAAGACAAACGCCCTAACCACTGTACTATCACTTCAGCGCCCCTCACTTACTTTGTTATGAATCTGTAATAAACTCAGAAACACGATTGGGATGCCTCAGCCAGGATGAGCCAATCAGCTAGGATGCCCCCTAGGAAATGACTCAGACTGACCTGGGACAAATCTGATGCTAGAGCAACACTCCACCCTTTGGGATACACAAGTTCAAGAGAGTCCCACCTTTTGGTGCTTCACTCTGACTGGTTTGTACATTTTGAACAAAGGTTATCAATCATTTTGATCCTTGCCCTCTTTTGTTTCCTGCACCCAAGCCATGTCCTTTCTTATCTGAAGGTTGCCCTGGGTCCTAGTCCAAGCTCCTTTCATAGGTAACCGGGTTTGCCCTGCCATGCCCAGGGCTGCTGTGCAAGCAGTCAGTGTCCGTCAGACTAGGGGCCAGCCTGGCTTCCAGGAGGAAAGACAGGGCGTTCTTCTGGAGCTTGTCCTCTTCCCAGAGGCACAGTAGTGCTGATTCTGGGTGCCACAGATTCTGCCCTCCGTGGGTTTCCATGTGGGAGCAGCTGTGCCTAGCGGGATTCAGAAGGCTCTGCCGGTCCAGCTCTCTCTCTCTCTCTCTCTCTCTCTCTCTCTCTCCAGCTCTCTCTCTCTCTCTCTCTCCCCCTCCCCGCCTCCTTTTCTTTGTTTGACAATCTCTCAGGACCAGAGATCGTCTAGTGCAAAAAACATTGGGCTCTAAGATGATCGTAAAGAATAATTCCTTCTTAAAAGAGCAATCAAGCCACTTTGAGAACTGGATATGACAATCAAGTGTGATAGTGTCATGCCCTTCTGGATGGGTCTGGATCAATATATCTGGCACTGGGAAGCCACAGCTCCTGGGCTTTTTGAGCCCCAGAGTAAGTTCAAAGCCTTCTGCTTCCTTGATGCAAATACTACTCATATGCCACGTTCCTTTAAACCTCCTTTGGTGCTTGAGCTGACTTGACAGCCAAAAAAAAAAAAAAAAAAGCAAAGTGATATTTCTGGATGAAACGGAGAACACAGATATAAGACAAACAGGATCAAGTGCCTGTGACTTCCATAGCTTGAGACATTTACCAAATCACTTTGCTTGCCTCTGGAAAGCCAGACTATTGAAGACCATATTTTTTTTCCTCCAGGAACCAGACTGATCCCAGACAAAAGTTTCAAAACAGACTTCCACTTATCTTTTTAAACTTTCATTCATTGTAGTGTTTCTAAATTCTAGTATGTATAAAAACACACGTGTGTGTTTACAAATATGTGTATATCTTTAGAGTTTGGAAGCTAAAAATCAAAAATTATTTCTTCATTATAGATTTATTTAAATGTTTTTATAAACAATAAATAAACAGTTTAAATGCTCGAAGAACTATGGCCTATAGCAAATATCTAAACGTTGTAGAATACCAATGAGGGGCCAGAGAGATAGTGCAGGGTTTAAGGCCCTTCCTTGCCTTGCATGCAGCCAACCTTGGTTGGATCCTCAGCATGCCTTGTTCATGGCAGAGCAGAGCGCAGAGCAAGGTGTGGCCCCCAAATATCTCCAGAATAAAAAATAAATTAAATGTCAGTGAACACTATTGAATAACTTCAATAGTCTAATGTTGTTTAACTAATATAGTTTAAAGAATAGAATGGGCTGGAGAGATAATACAAGGGTTAAAGCCCTCGTGTTGCATATAGCTGACCCTGTTTCATCTCTGCAACACACAGATCTCCAGGATACTGCCAGGATTTAGCCCTGAGAACTTCCAGGTATGACCCCCAAATCAAAAAACAAAACAAACAAGGAGTATAAACCAAGTGTAACCTATCTGAGTGCCACCCTCAAATTCCAGGATCTCCACCTTGAACAACTCAGTGAGACCTCTGCTTGGGACAGCGATCTCCACATTTGCGATCGTACCTCAAATAAACACACTTTATAATGCTAAGCACCTAAAGTCATATAAGCTAATGTTGAAAACAATTGAATGAGGGAATGGGGAGATAGTGCAGGAGCTAAAGCACTTGCCTTGCACACAGATGAACCAAGTTTAATCTCTAACACCACATATGGTTCCCTGAGCATCACCAAAACTGACCCCTAAGCACAGAACCAGGAGTAAGCCCTGAGTATTACCAGTTGGAGCCACAGAAAAAAACAAAGCAATTTTTTTTTAAATTAAAGCTAAGTTTTTTTAAAGGTGGCAATATAGGGGCTGGAGAGATGTTACAGTAGGTAGAGAACTTGCCTTGCATGCACTGACCCAGGTTTGATTCTTAACACCTTCTATGATCCCCAGAGCCCTTCCAAGAGTGATACCTGAGCACAGATCCAGGAGTAAGCCCTGAAGACTGCTGGGTGTGGCCCCAAAATAAAACAAAATTAAACCTAAAAATAAAGATGGTAATATAGAGTCCATGACATACAGCCATAGCTTTCTAGTAGATATAGGATTAACTGAAACCAATTCTTTTTGTTATGCCAGTATCAGACCCCAAGAGTTAAAATCACAGATTGAAAGTCTAACCTACATGTTTAAACTTGTTTAAACACAAGTTTTAAAAAGTAATAATAAAAAACCCAGAAAATTGACAGCATTTTGGTGTTTTTCATATACACTCTTAATAAATTAACTAGTCATATATTAAAATGATATCTCAGATATAAGCTATGTTTTAAGACACAAAAAAACTGGAGAGTTAAATATAAACAATGCCATCTCATTTAATTATTGCACTTATATTAGCAATGTTTTCTTTAATTAGAAAACTTATTTACTATCCTTACCATGATAAAAATTCAATTTCAATCATAGCACTCATTTTTTGCATAGAAAATGTTACTAGGCGCTGAAGAAATAGCTTAATGGGAGAGAGCCATGCTTTGCATACAGGGTGCCTGGGTTTGATCCCTGACATTACATACAGTTTCCCAAGCACCAGCAAGAATGATCCTTAGAGTGCTCAGCTAGAAATATAACCTGTGAGCACTGTCAGGTGAGGAAGAAAGGAAGAAAGGAAATAAGGAAGGGAGGGAAGGAATTTTGCATGAATCTACTGGTAGGGAAAATTCATTAACTTACTGCCAAGTAAACATATTTAAAATGCAATTGTTGTATAACCACAGTTGTCTGGTGTTATTCTTCCCTTTGAACTCTGGTAGAATAATTTTTATTTTTAATTCTAAGCTTGTCCTGTGTGTCTCAGACATAGAATATTTTGTGATTGTCTGCTGTTCTATTAGCTATTTATTCTTCTAACTTTACCCGCTCAAGCAAATAGATGAACAATGGGAGGACAGTGCTACAGTGCAGTGCTGCTGTGAAGACAGACCAAGAGACAACTTCAGAAACAGAAGGATGTGTGGTGAGGTCATCCACTTATTTAATTGGGATCTGATGCCAATTGGTAACAGAAGAAGATGAAGTTAGAGTTGAAACCAGCAGTAATATTCTCGATGTACTTTTTAAAGTTTGGGTCTTTAGAATTTTCTTAAATATTAATTATTGTTGCCTGGAAAGACAGTACAGGGTATCCCGCCGACCCTGGTTTGAATCACCAGCAACACATATGGTCCCCTGAGCTTTTCCAGGGATCACTCTGAGTACTGCCGTGTGCTGTCCCCCCCCTTAAAAAATCAAAACCAAAAACAGATAGTACTGCTTGTGAAAGAACAGAGGAATAAGAATGACTCCAAAATTTCTGACTGAGTATCTAAAGTAAAAAGACACCATTTACTGGGATGAGGAAAATTAATAGAACAGTTGGTTCAGATGGTAGAATTCAGAATTTAATTTGAACTGATAAGTTTGAAATGGATAGCAAACATTTAAACATCTATATCAAGGAGGGAATTGAATTTGGACCAGAGTTCAGAAGGCTGAATTCAGAAGTCCTCTGAGGCTGGTGATAAACTGGAAGAGATCATCATAAAGATGCTTTTTTAAAACTGGTATAAGATGATAACACCAGTGAAAGAGACCAAGAGAGGTTTAAGGAATGAGGCTTGGAATGCTCTGACATTTAAAAATTGAAAATAGGAAGCAGCAAAAGAATCTAATATGAACAGTCCAGAAAAAGTACAGTGACCTTAAAACCCACTGAAGAAATGGTTTTAAAGCATAGGAAATGACCATTTTTTTAACTTTTTTATTGAATCACTGTGAGTTAGACAAAGCTCTTCATGATTAGATTTCAGTCATACAGAATTGCAACACCCATCCCATGGCCAACTATGTTACTGGCCACCAAACAGGCCAAGAAAATTAACTTGCAGAGAATACTATGAATCATTGCAAGCCAAAAAACAAGGTAAATTGATGAAATGAACAAATTCAACAAAAAACCCCAAGTAACAGGAAATATGAATATATCTATAATAAGTAAGAAGCTAGAAATAACAATTATAAATTTCCTCCATTGAAAACCCCAGTCCCAGATGACTTCAAGGGTGAATTACATTAACTATTTAAAGAGGAATTATTATCAATCCTTAATAAACTCTTCCAAATAGAAGAGAGAATACCGCCTGATATTACCCTGCTCCCTAAGCCAAGCAAAACTATCACAAGGAAATTATAACTCAATATGCCTCTAATACAGAAGCAAAATTCTAAGTAACCAGACAGAAACTGGCAAATCAGACATAAAGAATCCTATGAGTAACTAGCAAACTCTTGAATGCTACCATGTGCCAGACACAGAAATGGGGATAAGCCTGTTCATGTCCTGCAAAGCCGAGGTTCTGCGTTGGCATTATTGCTCTCCTTTTACAGATAAGAAAGGCAATAATCAAAGAGTTGTCACTTGTCCACAGGGATGTCATTGGTAAATGTCTTAAGAGGAATTTGACCTGCATGTCCAAACTTTGTTTTGTTTTGTTTTGTTTTTGTTTTTGGTGATGCACAGGGATTACTCCTGGCTCATGCACTCAGGAATTACTCCTGGCAGTGCTCGGGGAACCATACAGGATGCTGGGAATCAAACCTGGGTCGGTCACGTGCACGGCAAATGCCCTTCTCACTATGCTATTGCTCCAGCCCCCAAACTCTTAACTATACATTAGATCATCTTGGGGTAAAGATGATCAAACAGGTGGTAGTGGGTAGGTCACACATGAATCACAAACAAGACTGCTTACAAGAACCAGAGACATAACCAGGTACTACACACTACATGTCTCCTAACACAGGCTAAAGGGAGTTGAAGACTCCAGACACATAGGAAAAAGACTTTTCACTATGGAAAAATGTGAAGCGCAAGGTAGTCAAGTGACACCTGAGACCAGCATGTCTTTCACCGTGCTGAAATGCAGACCACCTCGATGTAAGGCCTCATGGCTGAGGTTGGGTCAGGTATTGGCAGAGTAAGGAGAGAAACAAGTCCCATATCTGGCTCCCAGGAGTTCTGGAAGGCCTTCCCACTCTCTCAACCCCAAATTCCCTCCAAAGTGTCTGCTTCTGTAGTACATTCCCACAAGCACCAAAAGCATTATTGTGGGATTTATGCTTCCAGACGAAGCAAGAGTAGAACTGGTCCATGGGAGGGGGATTCCCCCACATAGTATAAGCTGAAGAATCCCAAGAAGATTCTTAACTGAAGTGAGTCGCCGAGGAACCTCTGCACTGTCCAAAATTCCATTCTCTCCCTCTTACCTCTCTGTAGGGACAAAACAATATTGTTCGTAATATTGGTTTGGAGCCTCCCAGCTTTCATTTGCCCTCTGTAATAGCACATTTTGTGCAAATTACCTTTTTGCTTTGGGGTCTGGTTATGGTCTGATGTTAATCAGATATTGGAGGAACAGGCAGCTGGTGGAAGCTGACTCATATGGATGCTTATTTTAGAGAGAACAATGAGATACAGTGCACAGTCCCTGTGACATTCTGTCCTCACCTCCTAAAGTCTCCTGGTGGTCTCCCTTTCATCTGGAGGGTTCAGGTGAAACAGAAAAAAATAGACTGGGAAAGGAGAAGATTAAGGGCCATTACAAACTTGGCATTCAATGCCTGCTCTTAGTCTTGCCTTATCTTTTGTGTGCCCCTTTCCCTCAAATTTATCATTAGCAGCGTTGTCTTGCACGCAGCCTGCCCAGCCAAGCCGGGTTCTATTCCTCCACCCCTCTCGGAGAGACCAGCAAGCTACCAAGAGTATCTCGCCCGCACGGCAAAGCTTGGCAAGCTACCCGTGATGTATTCAATATGCCAAAGACAGTAACAAGTTACAAAATGGAGACGTTCCTGGGCCCGCTCAAGCTAATTGATGAACAACAGGAGGACAATATGATCATTATCATTTCATGTGTTTGCCCAAAGCAGAGGATAGGGACTTGTGTGCATGACACACTTCCTCTCACATACTCTTCTTGCTTGTTCTAGTGCTTTCTTTCTCCCCATTATCAGAGCAACACCAGAGTGTCACAATAAAATACTGATCATTATGTAAATTATTGCTCTTATTCAGCGTTTTGTCAAAGTGAGCAATTTCACTTCATGTGGGGGTTCTTGAGGGGGTGGGGAAGAGTTGCCTCTAGTCCAATTGAGGTGAGCTGTTTATTTACTGAAAATTAAAAGGTAAGCCAAATAAGTTTGGAAGTCTATGCCCAGATTTTCAAGTATGCGGTCTATCCAGGGGTGTATATGGTACAGTGGGTAGGGTGCATGCTTTACCCGGGTTTAATCCCCAGCATCCCGTATGGTCCCCTGACCACCTCCAGAGTAATTCCTGAGTGGAGAGCCAGGAGTAATCCCTGAGCATCACCGTTTGTGCCCTGCTTTTAAAAAAATGTGATTTTTCCATAGTATAGAGTCTTAGAGAGTCTTTGGGTGAATTCGGGAATTGGGAAGTTTGAGCTCATTCCCCAGTGACTAAATCATTTCCTGAATGATACCCCAATCACCATCACCACCACCCCACCCCACTCCAAGTCCTCTTCACCCCATCCAATCTCTGTGGTGTCTACACCTTTTTTCCTAGCATAGTCTCCTCTTTCACTACTGAGCTGGACACTAGTCTACATTCCAGTTGGTTTGATTACGAGGGACACCAAAGTTCCTATCTGTAGAATCGGGGGCATCACTTTGTCCTTTGAGTCATTTCTGCAAAACATATCTCTCTCTTCGTAAATTAGCTATGACTTTCAACTTCACTGTAATTCTGGGTGGAAAAGACTGAACCCAGTAAATCTTCTGCTATTTCTTTTCCTTTTTTCCCCCTCTTCTGCTATTTATTTTCATACCTGAAAGGACAAACTGCCTTCTTTTTAGTGAAGGAGCTACCCATATTGGTGTTGAGAGTTACTCTAGGGTTCTTAGAGAACCATGTGGTATTCAGGGTATTGAACCCTGAACTCCCACATACAAAGCATGTACTCCAACCCTTTCAGTTATCTCCCTGGTCCAAGATGACTTCCAAAATACAAAAATATTGAGTCTGATTTATGTGTTGGTGCATTAAAGTTTCAGATAGTGTGGGGACAGGTAGCCTACCCCTACTGCCACAAGTCCCAGTAGTCATCCCCACATCCCAGAGCCACCCCAATGTAAACAATGGCCCAGCTGTATGGCTAATCTCAGGAGAGATGCCAAGCCACTGAAGCTCACAAGTACACTGGTCTTTAGGCTGAAACTTCTGGGACCCCCTTTGGGAGGAGGTTGGGCTGATAATCATCCCAGTTCTACATATCTTGGAGCTCCTGGAGTATGCAGCTGCATGCATGGCTGCGCGCAACACCTCCAAATTCCACAACACTGACAGCCCAGTATGATCACAGCAACTGACGTGGGAAAGTAGCACAGAAGCCAACTAAGCCCAGTAAATAAGAGCAAGAACACAGAAGACTCAAGAAATAAAAAAAGAGCTCAGTAAATCCTCAAACTTTAACAACCCTATTGTGAAATATAAAAATTTTCATGATTTTCTTTTACTAGAATTTTTATAATTCCATTTTCTGTGTTATTGTAATAAGCAACATAAAATAAATTATTTTGTGGCTGCTAAAGGGGCAGGCTTGGGGAATGGGTGGGAAAATGGAGACAATGTGGAGGGAATATCATTCCTGGTAGTGGCATTGATATTGGAATATTAAATGCCCAAAACAAGCATATTATGAACAACCATGGTGTTTAAAGAAAATTTTTTTTAAGTTTCACATAGAAAATTCACACACACACACACAGTTTGATATTATTTGGAGTTCTCAGATTTGTGAGTGGAAATAAAAGAAATAAAAGAAATCCAATGAAATTTGGAGAAAGAGATAGTGAACAATCCTTTAGAATAGCATATGAGAGGGGCCTGAGTATAGCAGATAAAGAACTTGCCTTGCATCTCGCTGACACTGGCTCAATCCTCAGCACCACATATGATCCCTTTGATCTCAGAGTCAGGAGTGATCCCTGAGCAGGGTGTGGTTGTGATCCCCCACAAAAAAAGTCTGAGAAGTGGCCCACTATACATATATATATACACATATATATATTTCACTGTTACACAGAACAAAAGTCTGAGCAATTACATCTTGGGAGATTTTAAACTATGCATATTAACTTAATAGTAATAACTCCTTGAGGGCCATTAGGAATTATTATAAATAAAATATTTATAGACGTAAAACTGAAATTAGCCTACATGGAGTTTTTGTGGAGTTTATATCTGCAAAATACACTTTTGTAGAGGAGAAATCCTCTGGTAGTTGGGATTCTCTGATATTCACCATAAATAATTTAAAATTGAGCATCAACCAAATGTTAACTTATCTCAGAATGAAGAGAGCTCATTAAGGATGGGCAATGGACAAGAGATCTGCGGCATCTGTGCTTATGGATGCATGCATGTGTGTGAGGATAATGTGTATGTGCATTTTTGTTAGAAAAAGAAACAGATGACCGACTAGCAAGGAACTAGATCCTACCGTATTGTTAGCTGTAATAGATTTTTCAGGAGCTAATGAGCACATCAGTTCATCAGACCTGAAGTAGTTATTCTACCTCATTCTCAATAACTATTCCTTGCTTCCTCTCCAGTATATAACAAAATAACTGCATCTGTTCATTTGGCACGTCCTCTTTCCTGCACACTCAGAACTGAAGAGCAACCTCTACCTTTTCATACCGAATGATTATAGTTCTTCCTCCTGACTTCTCTTGTGATGTTGTTTTTGTTAATATGCTATATGGAGTTACATTAACCACAGTTTGGTGAGTTAACAGATAGCTTTGCTTTTTTTATTTCTTAATTATTTCTAAGTGTTAGGAATCTGATCCGATAAAACATGATGTAATAGATGTATTCTAGAATCAAACTACCTAACTTTTTTACATGGTCTCCTTATTTTAGCAATGAGCCTGGGGGCGTCATTCAGCAGGTGAGCACTTGCATTGCCTATGTGAGGCCTCGGGTTCAATTCCCAGCCCCACAGAAATAATTAATGTCACAGAGAGAAATATGTATCTTTATCAGTCATCAACACAGAGAATTTTGTAAATATGTATTTCCAGGGCAGCAGTTTCCACAATATTGTTATTATCCTGATATGTCACACTCACAGCCTCCTCTGAAGATATGGAATCAATGCTCCCTTCTTCCACTTGAACCCTTAACTAGGTGATCAACTCTGTTGGAGTAGGTGAAGTGTCTTTCTTTTGTCCTTAATATTGGGGTTGACCATGTAATTTGCTACAGGCAAAGGAAGGTGCTGTCTTTCACAGTTACTGATACATAGTAAGCATTTACTTATACAATTGAATGCGTGAATGAATTTTGAGAGAAAAAATCTAAGTTTATACCTATACTTCTCACTATTCTTTTCTGAATGCTAATCTTTTTGTCTCTTTGTTTTCTGAGCCTTTCCTTTGTTCTGTATCAGTGGACGGACCAGGCCATTCTCAGGTCAGCTTGGCTACTAAGAGTCATGGCCTTGAAAAGAAGATGCCACAGTACTTCTCCCTGTCCCTTGTTGGGAAAAGAAGGGTGAATCACCAGCAGTAGCTGCTGTTTCTCTGTGGGTCCAGATCCCATGCAACAAACCCTTCCTCACAGCCTCAAATTCTGCCTTTCTCACCTGCAAATGTTACCACCCCTACCGATGTCTCATGTATCTGAGTTCTAGTGAGGTTCCATCTTCCCTTCATTCTTTCACTCTAAGGTGGAGTGTGTGGGGGGGGGGGTTCACAGTTCCCACGGTTACTAATCTCTGCTTCCCCATCTTCCCTATTTGCTCTTTCAATGTGTCTAATTTCTGTGTCATATTTTTTTTACTACACTTCTTTTAGTGATTTTATTTTTCTAACAGTGTCTGAATGAACAGCCTTGAATGTTAGCACTGTTAGCACTGCCCTCCCATTGTTCATCTATTTGCTTGAGCGGGCCCAGTAGCATCTTCATTGTGAGACTTATTGTTACTGTGTTTGGCATATCAAATACGTCACAGGGAGCTTGCCAGGCGTGAGAGGGGGATAGGAGTGCCTCGAGCCTTAAACGTACAAAATTTAAGTCCAGATTTATCTTAAACTCAGTTTGTAAAATATGTATGTATTCCTCTTTGAGAGGGCTGGAGTGATAGCACAGCGGTAGGGTGTTTGCCTTACAAGCAGCCAACATGGCCGACCCGAGTTCGATTCCTCCGCCCCTCTTGGAGAGCCCGGCAAGCTACTGAGAGTATCTCGC
>JAOXYA010037721.1:0-12706 GCA_028565675.1 Sorex palustris
AGGGCTAGGACGAAGAGACGTTACTGGGGCCTGCTCGAGGCAATCGACGAATAACAGGATGGTTGTGATTGTGATTGGTTGTGATATGCTTTTAAATATATTGACAATTGTGTATAACAAGACAGCTGGTTTACTTTAGGCAGAGTAATGCCTTTCTCTAGGAAACAACCAAGGAAAGCATTGGTGAGGGCTTGCTAGATAACTGTCTTCAGCATAAGAAACAATTCACTAGGTCATTAAACTATGGGGTTAGAAATAGAGTAAGAAAAAAAATGGTATTTGGACCAGGACTAGAAGTCAATTGAATTTAAGTGAACTTGGAAAATACTGAAGAGCAGAAAATTAGTTAATATAATCAGGGACTGAAACATAGGCAGTAAGTCTAAGTTAAGGTCAGATTTCCTTCAACAGCTGAGGCTCAGTGGTAAAGCACTCACCTTGCACATGTAAGATCCTCAGTTTATGTCAGGCTGCATGAAATCCAGACTAAATTAGAAAATAAACAAACTATCAACTAAACCAATGTAAATTAAATGAGTATAAAGGAAGCAGTAATCAGAATGGAACTATGACTTTCTATGCTTTGCTGGAGAAGTCTATTTTGAAAATTCTGGTGTGCAGACAAATTTCAAAGAATTTCAAGAATCAAGTGTCACAGATTTTTAACAAATCCACAAAACTGAGTAGTTTTGCTTTTCCAGAGGAGGAGTTTAAAGTTTATGGTTCACTGCTAACTAGTCTTCTTTCTGATTGTTTCTAGCTCCTGGATTGTTGTTAATGGTTAATTTATTTGTCTTCATCCATTGTTTTCCTTGAGTCTAAGAGGCATTATCCTCAACTAAATAAATAAAAAACTAAGAAGTAGAAAAGCAGCAGAAAGAAATACATTTTGGGGCTTGACCCAGCCCACGCTCCTGGGTAGTGGCACGGAACTCTGAACAATTCAGTGACATACAGCTGACTTTGTAGAAGCTTTCCATATCATCTGAATGCCTTTGGTGTGCTCACATAAATATTTTAAATAAAATTTGCGTCAACCAGTTTAGCCCAGTTTTTCCCCTCTACTTGGCTTTTTTTTTTTCCCTTTAGTATCGCATAGGTTCTCAATTCCATGTTCTTTGCCCTGAAAGCAGATGCAGCCTACACAAACCTTCCTAACGTTGGTCTTGGTCAAACATTTTTGTTTAACTTAGAAGAACTGTCCCTCAGGGGTGGACAGTCTGATCCTCCAGGGTTGGACGAGATGGTCTGTTACGGAGGAGCGATGGTCGTGGCTTGCCTCACCCAAACTGCAGTTAGTGAAGTTCAGCAAGCACATCCGGACTGCTGAAGGGGTGTGCCCAAGGCATGGCTGGGAAACCCACCACAGACAGACAGACAGGCCTCGGGAAAGATATGATGTGGCCTAGAGAGCAGTGAGGCGCCTTTCCCAGCTTTAAACCTCCAGAAACCCAGAGAGGCTTTGTGTGAATTTCCGTGTGTGCCAACGTGCCCGTGGTGTGGCCTCTTTTTCTTTCTTTTTTTTGTCTCCTACTTGGATAGCAGCCAGATGTCTCCTGGCCTCTATTTTCTTTTTTTTCTTTTATTTCATATATATATATACACATACATATACATATACATATACATATACATATACATATATCACAATGGCATTCTTGGCCGCGCAACATCTTATTATCTCATTCCTACTTTGGACAAACTGGCAGGCTACCGAATATAACCTGTCCACACGGCAGAGTCTGGCAAACTCCCCGTGGCATACCCAATATGCCAAATACCAGTAACAATGATGGTTCCCATTCTCCTAAAGAGCCTTGAATATAGCACTTTCTTAAAAATCTCAGGGCTAGGATAAAGGAGACGTTACTGGGGCCTGCTCGAGGCAATCGACGAATAACAGGATGGTCGTGATTCATGAAAGTGGAATCGAATAAACTCTTAATAAAATAATCACTGCCAGTGCCCAAGAGATGATACAGCAGGCAGGGCACTCGCCTTGGGTGCAGTCGACCAGGGCTCAATGCCCAGCACCCCAGCAGGATGTGACCCCTGAGCACAGAGCCAGGAGCAAGCCCTGAGCACTGTTGGGTCTGGCCCAGAAAGCAAAATTCCTTTTGAAATGAAATAAGAACATCTCTCCCAAACGGAGAGCTCAGTTCGCAATGGTAGCACAGAGCTGCAGAGAAAGAAAAATCTCTTGGGCCTTGTCTGGGGACCTGCCAGTATCAATGCTCCCACTCACTGGACTTTCTCGGAACCCCCTTGGTGGGAAATGGAAATAAATGCAGTTCTCTTCATGTTTAAAAAACAAGTTACGGAGGCCAGAGTGATGGACAGCAGATAAGGCACTTGCCTTGCACGCAGCCGACCTGGGTTTGATCCCTGGCGCCCTAAAGGGCCCCCATAAAACCCAACAAGTCCCACCAGGTGGGACTGATTCCTGAATGCAGAACCTGGGTGGGACCCTAAAACAAACATAAAACAAAGACTTGTTATTTCTTTGGTTTGGGGGCCCAACCTGGTGATGCTGGGGGTTACCAGATGGTACCAGAGGTCAGAGCCCGTGGTAGTATCCACAGTTCATTCCCACACCAACTCCTGTATTCATGGTGATGGTGGGATACACACGGTTGGCTGGTTTGACCTGGGCTGGGGGGAGGATCCCCAGCAACAGAGCCCAGGGGTGACCCCAGGTGGCTGGGCGCCCACACCTGCCAGGCAGACACACTCCTGCGCGGAGTGAGGGGAACTGACACAGACCCCCCATCCTGCCCCCACTCACTTCTCTCCATCTTAGGAGGCGGACTGGGGTTCCTCGGGGACCCCAGAGGGAACCGGGTGAGGAAAGCCTCAGCGGCTGGCTCCTTGGCCATCAGGCCATTGATTGATTGTTCCGTTGACATAAAACCCAACACTAGCACAATTAGAAGGTTCAGATGAGCGCCCGGAGGAAGAGTCATTATTTGCTGAAAGATGAATCGTGATAGAGGAGCCTGCTCTGGTTGGCTGTTCCTCCCTGTTGACACAGACCAGGGAGATTTTCTCTAATGAAGCCACTTGCTCCCTGAGAAGCCGGTGAAGTGCTCTTGCGAAGATGCTCCGTCTTGTCTCTCCAGAGGCCCAGCCTCCGCCAGCAGCCCTGTCTGCATTCTGAGCCTGCAACGCACAGGGCCTTGTCTTGCATAAACTCCTCACGGCAGCCCACCACCTCGGCTCTCAGCGACTCCCCCACTTTGTGGCCCCACCACCTCCTCCGAGGGTGAACAGACCCCTCTCTGCGCCCCTGCCCCCGCCCCACACCTAATTAAGACTCCCAGAAGCCTGGCGGGGTTGCCCCCTGCGCCTACGTTGCCCAGGAATATGAAAGGTTTGGCCCCAACCACGGACGTCTAATCCGACCACATCTGTAGCGCCGCCCTGTGGTCGCTCATTTCCGTGGCTCCCGGAGTGCGTCTCATTCTTGCCGAGCTCCCCCAAGCACCCCGTTTCCTCCTCGTGTGAGTTTCTAGGTACTGAGCTAAGAATGCCGGCTGACACACAGGCTCCATAGGAGCAAGCTCATGGAGGGAGTGCGCTCTGTCTTGTAAGGTGGCATCAGGGCCGAGAGTGAGAACGACTGGCCAGACCCCCTGATGGCGCTCCGAGACATTTCCTCAAGCAGTGTGAAAGGGGGTGCCCGGGCCAGCGGCTGTGCCCATGCATCCCCACCTGCTGGCTTTGCACAGCCCCACACCGGAAGCAGCGGAGGCGGCCTGCAGTGGGTAAACAGGACACGGACACGCAGAGACTGTGGCAGCACCAAGGCCGTTTACCCACAGTTGCCCTCACCCCACCACTCCCGCTACGACTCGTGCACCATCAGGAGCTGCCAGCACCCCCGAACTCCTCTCCTCATTCCTCAGTAAGAAATCTTTGCTTCCCCCCCGCCCACAAACACCGAAAATGCAATTCACTTTCATCAAGGAGGCCTTAAAGAGTTGAATCTTCAACACTTTCTGCCTTGTCCCAAGAAATCCCGTTTCTTTTCATAGAACATTCCAGATAAAGCAAGATAGAGAAACAACAGTGCAGGGGTTTGCAGTGTCCAAGAAAAGTGGGGAGGCTATTTTCCCTCCATGATCCAGAGGTTGAAATGTGAGAGCCGGGGCTGGAGTGATAGTATAGTCGGGACTATTTTGCTCGGCACGCAACTGACCCAGGTTCGATCCCAGCATTCCATTCTGGCCCCTGAGCACCGCCAGGAGTAACTCCTGAGTGCAGGGCCAGGAAGAACTCCTGAGCATTGCCCACTGTGACCCAAAAAGAGAGAGAGAGAAAAAAAAGGGGGGTTAGAGCCTTAGCAGACAGTTGAGAAAACAGCAAAATTGCTGAAGATCGCAAAATTAGCTGGTGGGGTTATGGGGGTGTAGGAGCTGAGTGAAGGCCCCATCACCCCATCACCAATTGGTTCCCAGGCTCTTTGCTCTAGGACTCGGCGGAGAGCAACTGCCTGCTTCCGCCTGGGACCATATTTGCACAGGCAGGGCTTATACACACACAGACAGAGATGCGCGTACACACACACAGACATGCACACGTTCTTCAGCTCCAGCCAGCCTGGCAAATCACTTTCAAATAGTTTCAGACCTTAGGCTTTGCACTGGCGCCTGGTGCTTTTTTCTAGAACCTTCTTTCAGGCAGATGAGCAAACTGGGGCACCTGTTTCCAATAACTCCACGGACACGCTGCACCTGGAGTCTCTGCCCAGATCCTTGTGTCCAGCTGCCAAGGCTTGGCCTAAAGAGGCAGGAGGAAGGAAGACGGCGCAGAGGAGCGGGTGGGGAGCTGCTCACTCTGGGCCCAAGGGGGCCCTGCAGCGCGGGTGCAGGAACAAGCAGCTCTGTATCAGGTCAGTGGATGCTGCGGCCACTGCCCCATGCAGGCTCCATGCTCTGCCTCTGGCCCTTCTCTGCAGGCACACCTTGGGGGGGGGGGAGAGGGCAAACCCAGCTATGATTAGTGCTTGCTCCTGACTCCGGGCTCAGGGATCACTTCTGACAGTGCTCTGGTGACCATATGGGGTGCCAGAGATTGAACCCCAGTCAGTGGTGTGCGAAGCAAGCATTTTACCCACAGTACTATCTCTGCTCTAAAGGCAAGAGATTTTAATACCATTCTATTTGTTGTTGATTTGGGGCCATGCCTGGCAGTACTGAGGGACTACTCCTGGCTTGATGGCTGATGTTGCTCCTGTGGTGCTCAGAGGACTATTGAAAGCAAGAGGTCAAATGAAGCCTTCTCCATGCTGTGTGTGTGTGCTCCAGTCCACTGAACCATTTCTGATCCCAGGGCCACACCAGAATTAGAAACAGAGTTTTAATTTATTGTATTAAAAATTGCAATCATTCTTTATATGTATTTCCTTATGACTGACTTCACTCAGCATGATATCTTCTAGTTCCATTCATGTTGCAGCAGATTACATGGATTTTGTCCTTTCTTAGAGCTGCATAGTACTCTATTGTATGTATAGATGACAGCTTTATCCATTTATCCATAGTGGGATATTTGAGTTATATCCATGTCTGGGCTGTTATAGAAAATGCAGCAATGAACATATTAAAGCATATATATTTTCAAACTAATGTTTTGTGGACAGATGACACAAAACAGATTTTTAAAAACTTAATTTATTTTGGGTCTCCCAAAATAACAGTGCTCAGGAGGCTCAGGGACCCCTTCCAGAGATATTTTTCATTTTTATCAGTAGATATTTATTTATTTATTTAAAAAAATTTAGTTTGATACAGTACCTAGAGATTCTTGGTGCTGAGTCAGGGTTTCAATGCAAAGACCTGAGCATGCAGTGCTGCTCAGGCCCTACAGTGCCAGGGATTTCTGGGAGACTCTGGCAGTGCTGAGGGTCTCCAGGGCTATACTGGTGATACTTGTGGGACCATATAGTGCTAGAGACAGAATCAAGCTTGGCCATATGGAAGGCATGTGCTTCAACCCCAGTACTATTTCTCAGGCCCCAGCAACTTTTTAGATGCTAAAAATAGGCCCATGTTGTCCTTCAGCAAATCTATTTGATTGGTGGTGAAATGGTGATATCCTTACTAAGCACTGCCACCACCAGTGAGTATTGGCTCTTCAGTCATTCAGAGAACATGGGTCACACGGGACACTGCCATATTTTCATCTATTATATCATGCTTACATGCACATCAGAGGATGATGTTTTTCCTATGACCTCCCATGCTTCTCTCCATGTGGAAACCCATTCACGACTAATTATCTTCCAGCATGCTTCTTCCATTAGGCAAAGGGGAATGACACAGTAGAGAGCAGTGTGCCCCAGTGCTCAATGAGAAGGTCCATGAAAACTAGCATAGTTTTAAGACCCTTTTCTTTTTTTGGAGGTAGGGGCAGGTAGGTAGGTTAGGGCCACACTTGGCTCTGCCAGGAAACATTTCTGATGACGCTCAGGGGACCATATGCTGTTTTGGGGATAAAATGAGATTGGCTGCAAGTAAGGCAAGTGCCTTAATCCCTGTATCATTTCTCCAGTTCCCCAAGACTCCTTCTTGATGGGAATTATTTACTATATGATTTTGGTTTTATTTATGAGAACATTGCCATATAGCAATCTTTGGGTTTACTCTGCAGTTTCTGTCTCAGGAAGATATTTTCTCTCTTGTTTACAGCAAGGAATCTTAAAGCATCAGAAAGAAAAAGTTTGGGGTCCTGTTTTTTTCCCTTTGCATGATGATGTAACAAATTTTTACATAATAAATTTTCACTAGACTTCACTTTCCATTTCTTAAATTCTTTTGCAGCTGACAGTTTCTGTTCTTTGTTTTCTGGCTTATAAACTTTCTGAGTCAGACCCTTTAACAGAGACTGTTTTTTTCCACTGATGAGATCGTTAAGGATTTCTACTGCCAGCTGCAAGATTTTGCATTTATTTTCAACTTGAGTTTTAGCTGTGAGCTCTAAAAAATGATTTTCCAACTTTTTCCCCCCACTCAGCTGATGCCTTCATGACACTCTGTTATTTGACTTGGAATGCAAATGGTGTTTGTTTTCTTAACTCTTGTTGATGTAGATTCTGGTATCCTCTGACTTGCCTAACTTTTCATCTTCTTACTACGGGAATGTGCCAACCTAACTATTTAAAAATGATCCTGCTCATTTCCTTTCCTATATTTTTTCTTTTCTGATGTAAAGACGGAGATCAGTTTCAGCTTTTAGCGTATTCTTTCAGGACTCCAAGTTCACTGTTATATAAGCCACAGCATCCTTCTGAGACAAGTGTTTGTTTTTTTTCTCATAATCTCATTAGGTCGGGCTAGGAGGGCAAGAAGAGTTTGGAATGGACTCCTTGTTCTATGTGTCCCTCAATCTGTTGCGTCCTCCAAGTTATTGCTACCCTCTATTCTTCCAGCTTCCATATTCTTTCATGTCTTTTTCTCACTCATATTCTTCTACATGTTCTTCTATCTTAAACTCACAAAAGATCTTGGTTTGACTGTTTCCAGGAGAACTACTAATGGCCTTATATATTCATATACGTGTATATATTTGTGATGTCAAGGATTGAACCCAGGGTCTCATACATGCAAAGTTTATGCTCTAATACTGGGCTACAACTTGAGCCGCAAATTTTTTCTTTTCTTTTTTTTCCGACCCCAAACATTCCATATTTTTATTTCTCTGGGTTTTACACCATCTTCACTGCCTTGTCCAGAGTCTGTTCTAAGCAGCTGAGATTTTGCCCAAGCCAGTATTATGACTCATGCAGGTGAGGTGAGCAGGTCCCGTAAGCACGAGTACTGATGACTAGTTGTATTGTGGTTCCAAGTCTTTTTTTCTTTCTTTTTAAAAACTCGTGAAAGCATTTGTTTCCAAGTTTTTCCAATGGCCTGAGGCAAAGATCATGTCATACTATGTCACCATGGCCTACCTGTGTTAGGAAACTTATGTCATTTGTATCATTTCGGACTATAATTTTTTTATCTACCATTTTAACTTATTATTACTTGCATGGTTTTAAGTCTCCACAAGTACTGACTTTTATTCTGTTGTAAGTTTGTCTTTATTGAAACTTTTGTGTACTAAAAAATATTCTTTGGATTATTCGAAAAAGAATTAGGAGTTTTTAGTACCAAATACAAATGTGTTTGTGTAGCTATGACTGTGTATGTGTGTTGGGGGTTTGGAGAGAGAGAGAGAGAGAGAGAGAGAGAGAGAGAGAGAGACAGACAGACAGATAGACAGACAGACAGAATTTTTCTTTTGCTGCTTCATACAATCTGGATGAGGTAGATATTTTCCCTTCATCCCTGTCTCAAAATCATAAACAGATGGGAGAGAGATGGTATTTCATGTGGGAAAACCTTCTGATGCTCCCTATCCAAACAGAAGGAGGGTTGGTTAGAATATATTTCCTATTTCTTCTCTTTGACTTGTGAAGCTCAAGTTACTATGAAAATGGAAAAGCTTTTGTGCACAACAAAGCTATGTAAAGCTGCTCCTTAAGGCAGCTCTATGCTGGGAACATTTTACACACCCGTTGGGATTTGTCTGATGCAGATTCATGTTATATAATGACTTTCTCAAACAATCCTGAAATTCTATGAGTTAAGGGGATTATGCTGCATTTGGACAAGAACACAGATGTACAGCACAAGGTCACTCAGAGCCATCTGGGTTTCTGTGCTTGTAGAGGGAATATTTGTAAATTGAGCAGCTGAATTTCCTGGGCTGAGTAGGTGAGACCTATCGGAATTCATTCAGTGCTGGGCAAGGGCTTTTATCTATCATTTCTTCAGGTTGCCTGTCTCCCATCTTGCTCAGTGGCTGGGCTTCATTTCTTCAGTCCAGACACTTCACTTACCTGCCCCCACCACTCCTTCACTCCAGTCAGTGGAAAGGTGAAATCTTATGGGAACCTCTTAATCTCTGTCTCTGTCTTTCCTTCTCATCAGGATTCTCACGTACCAGGGATGAAAACAACAGGCTGCATTTCCAAAGCATGAAAAGCGTAGGTTGAGAGCGTCCTGGGCAGTTGGTCTTTGTTTATTTGCTTACTCTTGTGGTCAGTCATGTGACCCGAGGACATGGAGTTCTAGGGTTTTCCCAGTTTGGGACACCTATCTGACCCATTGGTCAGGGAGCAAAATCTCTTTCTGAATAAGGTGAGGGAGGCCAATATAAGATGCAAATACTAATGCTGGGAGAATTCTGGTTGACTGCTATTTTCCCCAACAGCACTTCGAAGATACCATCCTATTGCCTTCTGACCTCCATTATTACCTGTGAGAACACATCTTTGCCTCTGTGTCTCTTCATTGTAAGTAAATAGTATTTTCCCTTTGGTTACTTTTAAGACTTTTTATCTTTGGTGTACCAAAGTTTCACTATGATGTATTTTCTATTTATTTCGTTTAGGACTCAAATTTCTTCAATCCGAAGACACCTATCTTTCTTCAGGGAAGTTCCAAAAACCAAGATAAAGTTGTACACCTCCCACAATGGCAAAAATTAAAAGTGTTTAGTGTGGGCAAGAGTGAAGGGGAAAGTCTCATAGGCTACTGATGAGAACTTTAAAGTTGTTACAACACTTCTGGCATGCAATCTGGGGATATTAGCAATATAAGATATTACATCATCTATGCTCAAGCAGTTATAGTTTAGGCATCCATCCTAAAGAAAATCTGCATTCATAGAAAAGGGAAATAAAGGGAAACATAACTTTGTTCACTGTAGCACTGTCCTCCCGTTGTTAAATGATTTGCTCGAGTGGGTACCAGTAACATCTCTATTGTGAGACTTGTTGTTACTGTTTTTGGCATATCAAATATGCCACGAGGAGCTTGTCAGGCTCTGTCGTGCAGGCGGGATACTCTCGGTAGCTTGCCGGGCTCTCCAAGAGGGGCGAAGGAATCGAACCCGGATTGACTGTGAGCAAGGCAAATGCCCTACCCGCTGTGCTATCGCTCCAGCCAGTGAAGTATCATAAAGAATAGAGCAAGAAAATTAATCACAATATCCACCAAAGAATGAATAAATCAATAATGACATATTTAGAAATAAAATATAAAACAGCAGCTCAAGTAAACGAAACAGATATGCCCATACCAGGGAGGCAAATTGGGAAAACAAAATGGAGAATATAAAAAACAAACAGTAGTTAATGTAATATGATTTCCCCTGCATAAAATTTTATAATATCATGTTTTCTGAGGGGTAGAAACCATAATATCTGTCTCTCTCTTTCTCTCTCTGACATAATTTTTTAAATTGATAGCAAAACAAAAGGCAATCCAAGAAATGTTCATCCTCTTGGAAATCAGAAAGAAAATGTGAAATAATTCCTGGTTTGAAGAATGGCAGAAAATAAAAGTTATATAGAAATAGCCAATGAATATTTTCTAGACACAATTGTGTCCAGTGGAGAGAGGAAGAGGCTAGCGATCAGCCTCTCCAAGGTTACTAGTGTTTGAAAACAACACACTTGTTCTGAGTCAACACTTTATCTGCCAACTTCTGACAAGGGCAAATAGACCTACTATGTTTCTTCCTCTCAACCTTGCTTTAAGTAATAGATAGGGAAACACAGAAGATATCAGAATGTTGTAGAATGTGGAGGGAGGTAAAATGGACAGTATTAGATAGAGGGAAGCTGAGGGTGTAGGGGAAAAGGGACTTGCAGTGCAGTCTAATGCCCGAAGTAGGGGTGATCAAGCATACGCAGGAGCCTGGAGCCTCTCCGAGGCCTTGACTCTGTCCTTGAGAGATCACAGCCAAACCTGGCCAAGTTTCACAGGTAAGTCAGACTCTAGGGCAGTGGCAAACAAAGTTCTGCTCAAGGTGTGGGGATGGAGAGGAAGCAGGGGATATCGGCAAATAGGGAGCAAGACTCAGATGAGAGCGTAGAATCCCATACCCCCAGAAAGAAGAATTAGGTCACCTAATGCCACAAGACAACTGTAGGTCATCGCCAGAGTATCTGGGCTTCCTCTCTGAGGGGAGTCATGGCTCTCTGTGGAAGCGGCAATGGGAAGGTAGGGAGATTACACAACACCGAAATTTTAGGCCAAAAGAAAAAAAAAAGTTTTTCTGTCTAAATTAGGTGCTAAATGAACAACAGAAAGAGACTCTCCACCACCAACATTTAACAATGATGAGCTATCTGAAGTCATTAGACTCCTGTGAAAAAGAGCAGGGCTGCCCTGACAGACCCTTAGAGAGAACAGATTAATATACCAGTCCACCGAGAGCCCGCAAGGAAACATAAGATCCCTTCAACCTTTTAAAGATTTTTCTCCAACCCGGATAGATTTTTCCCCAAGCTAGATAGATTGCTGGGGTTTAACTACCACATCATCCAGAAGACACTCACTCACCACAGAATGCAAACTGGGGAGGAGGGGGCACAGTATATATTAATTCAGCCAAAAATGGGTAATAGCACAGACATGTTAATTACTAGAAGTTACTGAGTTTTCTCTGTTATGAAAATAAAACTTTTGGTAATAGATTAAAAAAAAAGTCTGGGAATTACTTGAAACCTGGAAAACTAAATGTAATATGCCTCAGGTATACTAAAATATACTGTAATTGTATTTTTTGTCTTTGAAGGGTTGATTCCAAGGACCACTTCTAGATAGATATTGCCGAAATTGGGTAAAACTCCAAAAGTTACTCTATATAAATTCAGGAGTGGGATTTTTTTTTTTTATAAAATAGAGGCGCTCACCTGGCAGTGCTCAGAGGTTATTCCTTGGGCAGTGCTTCCGGGTTGATCATGGCAGTGCTGGGGGACATACAATGCTTGGTATGAAATAAAGACCTGCTGCATGCAAATATATGCTCCAGCCTTTTGAGCTCTTTCTCTTTTGTTTCTTTGCCATTCAATACTTGGTATATTTCCCTGATAATTATGAATGTTAGTTGTATATCACTCTGATAAATATGAATGCTAATTGTTTTATGTTCTGACGTTTTGATTGGTTCTGGAAAAACTGAGATGTATATCGAGAACTGTTCTGGTAAATGCTTTCCAGCTGACTCTCTGAGTGAGAAGTCCTCATTTACAGCATTTGCCATATCTATGGTGTCAATACTTTGTGTCTGGTTTCAAGATCTGAATGTGCTACCACTGAATGTAACACTGGGAAGAGATATGCAGAGATTACCCTGTGCAAGACACTGTATATATTCATGAGCCTGTGTGAAACTACAGCCTTTTACTAAAAATACTGCTTCATAAGCATACAAAGGTACTAGTGAAAGAAAAGCTATAAAAGGAAAATAAAATAAATTCAAACTGGGAGCTCAAATAGAGAAAACAAGAGAACTTTTTTTTTATCTTTGAGAAAAGGTTTTTGTCCACATTCTATATTTAATTATTATCTTTTATTAAGCAACATATGTAAGGTAGGTATATCATATGGACTGTTCTGAACACTAGCTTATTTTTAGTCAGTGTTCCCCAGACAGCAACTGAGGCTTCTTTCTTTGCATATATTGGTGATAAAGAGATATTGATCAAAGAATTGATGAAACTGGCTTACTGAAGTCAGCTTCAGGATGAAGGGTTCATGGTTTAATACAGAAGAAAAGATACTCAGTTTGGGGAGGTAAAGGTAAAGGTAAAGGCCCTCCCGTTGATCATCAATTTGCTCGAGCGGGCCCAGTAACATCTCCATTGGAGACT